>JXOV01000164.1:0-22228 GCA_001014945.1 Clogmia albipunctata | reverse complement strand
TGATTATCATAATTAAATATTTGTAATTATGGTTTGGCAGCTGGGTTGAGTAGTTTTTGCTCAATCAATGAAGAATAAACTAATTACGTGATTGAATTTCATATTTTATTTATTCCTATTTCAAAGGACCCTTCTTGTTCTTTCATTTGGTCTAATGGTGTCTTCTTCTTATAAGATTTTACTGCTCACCAGAGGAAAAAGTGGTAAACATGAAAATTTGTAAAATTCAAGCAAACGTAGCGGTTACACTATTTTAATTTCGATTTTTAAAGAGAACTATTCGTCGTTTTTATATTTTGGGTATATTTTTAGTAATGAAAACGTTTCGGTATCACAAGATCATTAGATATAAAACATTCATAAGTGTTCATAGTGTTGCAAATTCTTTATTCTCCCAGATCAATTGAATAAAGTGAAACACGAGTCTCTTCCGATAACGCATTGCACATTTATTAAAAGCTATAAAAACAATACAATTAGTCAAAATAATATATAAAATTGACGATTTATCTTACATTTGCTGTTCGTACACAAGAACTTACAACAGAAAAAGAACTTATTACACAACAAATTTGGCCTTTTTTCCAAATAATAACATTTTCGTTGTCCCGTTATCTGTCGTCAATTTCGCCGGCCCGGTACAAATCCAATTAAAGTTCAATTTGAGGACCGTTAAACGTAAAAATTTGTAACAACGAGAAGTAATAAAAAAAAAAAAATAAAGTATAAACTCAGTTACAACTTGTTTGGTATGTAATTTATGAAACCTTACCAAACTGCACTCGTCAAATACAAAGTATAGAAGATAAAATTTAAATTTAAATTCCTGGGTCCCGTTTTGAAATCCACTTTATGTCATCTGAAAATAAATTATTACACCAAAATAACACATCAACATGATTAAATCACTTATGACTTCAATTTATATAAAGCAGTATCTTTATTTTTTACGTAATTTACATAAAACTGAAACATTTTTCAATAATTAAAATTTCCACAGTTTTCTGGTTTTTCTTTACCGAAACACAATTTTCGCACAATAATTCACTTCTAAACACTTTACTTGATCATTATAATGTGTATTTTTATTTGAAAACCTTGAAATATAACTTAAAATTAACAAAATCAATCGAATTATTTTTTGAAACTTCAAATATAGCGACGTTATTAATGAAACCCGTTACCATTTCTAATTAGAATCTTCGCCAAGGCGAAAGTGAAAATTCTTCGTGAGTTTAGAGAAACGGCCTACTGTAAGGAACATGAGTCTCAAACACAAGACTTTTCCTGACTATATATTTTCAGTGCATTAGTAGTAGTTGATAGCTCCTAGACCGGTTGTAAACGGATCCAATCCGCCTATTTTAATTCTTTTATGCATTTTTGTTGTTTAATATTGATATTATGACACTCAATTGTGCTCTGTCAAAGTCGTTATTATAGCACAAGTGCTTTAAAGAAGTCTTTAAAGCACGTGTGCTTTTTCTTTATTATTAAAGTGTGACCTCCATAAAAGATCCATTGAATTTATATGGTCGTCAGTTGTGAAGGGCGGGCATGACTTATGTGTAATTTGCCAGTATTAACGATTTTTATCCGAAAAACCAACTATTGAGAAGAAAGAGATGCAATATATTAAGCTATGAGTAAGAGAGGAATGCCAAATATATCAAATTTTTAATTTAGAGCCGCTTAACAAACTTTTTAATAAAACAATTATTTTTTTTTATTTTTGTGTAAATTTATTTTTAAAATGCACAAAATTTTGTATAAAACGCGGTCGATAAGCATTATTAAACTTTCAGGCCTTCTGTAAGGCACTCGCTACGCTCGTGTTTAAAAATAACTTATCTTATCGACCTTGTTGTATAAATAACTATTATAGTGCCATTACTAATAATTCACTAGGATTGTTATTTCACAATGTTATTGATACACAAAATGGAAAACTTTTTTCGCGCAGAAAAATGCCCGGGATAGTAACCAAAAATATAGTAATGAATTAATATGATAACATTTCAATTAGGACAAAATAAATAATATTCAATGAATAAAATAAAATTCATAATAAATTGAACTTCCAATCCTTAACAATCATCATGACATTAGAGAAACTGAGAATAAAACTACAAAATGGGTTTAATGTCAAACGCGCCTTTATTATCCTACAAAATCACAAAACTGGTCCTAATTTGGGTCCAGAAAAAAGAACGTCAACAATTGATATAAAGCTACTGGTTTTGCTGGTGTGGTATCTCGCAAACTTCTGGCTCCCTGTGCACCACCACATCGCACTTGATGTCCTGTTCCTTCGAATCACTTTCCATTTTAGGCTGCATTTGTTCCTGTTTTTCGTTTATGATCATCTCCTTCTCGGAGTCTGTCAGATTGGCCTTACTGTCCAGTTCATTTTGAATTGACAGAAGAAGATCGCACGACAGAGTTTTGACACACCCTTTTAAAGTCTGTTCCTTACACTCTATCCACGCGTCCTTCGGACTTGGTTTTCTCTTTCTCCTTTTCGAGCCTTGAGTCAAGAGAACTGCCGCATTTGACTCTTCGGGGAGGGCCTTCATTACAGTTTGCAAGAGTCTGGGCGGAGATTGAGGTGTTTTTGGGTTTTCGATTACAACATCGCTCTCATCGCCGCTGGCTGCTGATCTTTTCGCCTCTCTGGCCGCGTTTCGACGCATCAAACTTCGAGCACGACGCTTCAAGACCATTTGTGCGTTGGGGTAATAGACAATTGCCTCGTTTAGGTCTGACTTTGACAAAACAAACAAGTTTGAGAAACCCTTTGACTTGACATCGGCGGTTCTTCGATTTCCCTCTGGTCCATTGATGTTGAGAAGGCTGATCTCTCCAAAGACTGACCCTTCAGAGAGGGTAGCTAAGACTTCATCGCTGTGAGGGCCTCCCATGACTTGGACTTGACCCAGTTTCACAATGTACATCTCCTTGCCCACCTCACCCTTTCTGCATACGTAATCTCCCGGTAGAAACGTTACAGATCTCAATTTAAGTACCAACTCTCTTAGAAGAGCCTCCTCACAATCGGCAAATAATTGCACTTTAGACAGAGTTTGAATGTGAACAGAGATGGCAATATCTGTCTTTAGATTAGCTGGTAAGGAGTCTAGAATGTGGCTCTCGTCCAAAGTCCGCTGCTGCTCCCATGTAAACGTATACCACATTTTCACCCGTCTCTGTAAATCTGTTGGTAAACTCAGACGCCTCATGTACTCCAAGGTCTCATCTACTAGTTGCTTGTACTCGGACTGTGACCTCGTAGCCGTGGCGATGATGTCTCGAATCTGACCAATGAGCAGAGCGAACACGAATACGCCCATGAGCCAGGCGAACGTCATGAACACCAGTTCATCCTCGTCCTGTGGCTTTGGATTCTTCCCAATAGATGTCGCTGTTTTCGTGGCAAAAGCAAAGCACCGTACGTACGGATGCCCCTTGCCGCTGAACACCCACCGATTTGTACCCAAACCCTTGACCGCGGACACATAATAATAGAGACAGGCAGTCACGTGAATCATGAACAACATGTAGGTCAAGGTCTTGGCTACGCGGACAATGTGCGGCGATGACAAAACGCGATCCAGTAGCTTGAAGAACTCCCAGAAGGACTGGATTTTTAGCAAGCGAACAGCACGCAAGTAAACAGCCCCAGTCCCGAAAAAGATGTACAGTATGTCCAATGGAACAAGGGATATCACGTCCATCTGGAAAAATAAAGTCAATGCATTATTGAACTTAGAAATAGTTCATTGAATAACGCTAAGAGTTTAGATTATCTGATAAAAATAATCAAATGAAAATTAACAAGTTGAGTTTCTTTTATTAACCCTTTAATGGCCATTTGAAAATATCTTCAAATATTTTATACAATTCAGAAAAATGAAATTTCAAAATTCTATACTTCCTCCAGGAAGTTCATTAATCAGTACTGTTGGAATATATATTTTTTTAATACCAGCTAACAAGAAAAACTGTTTAAACACTTAATATAGTTTAATCGAGATAAATAAATTTTTGAAATAATTAAATTGTTTTATTTTTACAATTCAAGTTTTTGTAATGATACATACAAAAGAATAAATAAAATTGGTCGGAATACACATAATTAAGCACTCAAGTCCCATCATGATCTATTTTTTCATCACGTTCAATAAAAAAATTAAATGGCACAAAATAAGTTCTTGGCCCTATTTTTTTTAAATTACATAGCTCACTTGAGCAATAAAAGAGTCAATTTTGCAAAACGGCAAAATTTTACTGAAAGGTATTTATATCTTTACATTGCACAAATTATACAAATCAATAGTTCTAAATTTAAAAATTAAATGTCTTTTTAAGACGACATTTTGTTAAAAACAAATATGTACAAATTGTCGATTCTATGAATGAAGCAGGTTGGTTGCTATGATTGATTTTGAGTTGGACTTTGAAATTCGAATGAAAATACCAGTCCAAGAAAAGACCGGACTGATTTCTATAAAACTAACTTTTTTTCAGTCATTTCCGAAAAATACCATTTTTAATTTTTATTTTCGAATTTTTATATTTGACAGCCATATTATTCTTTAATTTCACATTTAAATAAAAGTTTAAACATTAAAAGGTTAAAAATTATTTTTTCAAATTTTAGGAAGGTTAATAATAATCTGCCTCTGTGTCCTAGCGGTTAGTACCCTGGACATCCTCCTCGAGGTCGTGGGATCAAATCCCGGGCGGATATTTATCTAGCGCGAAAAAGTTTCCATTTGTGTGTATATCAACAACATTGCGAAATAATATTCATAGCGAATTATAAATTAGTGATGGCGCAAACAAATAATTAAAATGGGCGGATTGACTGGATCCGTTTACAATCGGTCTAGGTGCTATTAACGGACTACTAATACACTGAAAAAACAAACAGTCGTGTACAGTCTAACACCCGTTGGTTGAGATTGAGACTACTCCTAGTTCCGTCGTGAATGTCGTGGGAATAATTATTATTATTATATAATTAATAGGTTTTTAAAAATTAAACCAAATTATCTTTCCATTTAAATAGTTTTTATGACACATACATTTAGTATATCGACTGGAGTTTGGCAAAACATATTTAACATTGTTAATAATAAGATTATTTTCAGTTTACTGTACCTTGAACTGTAGCTTCCTGATGTAATTCTGTCTAGTCATTGCTTTGTCCTTGACCCAGAATCCGTCGTACAAGTACATAAGGCGGTGCTTCACGAAGATGATGTCCAGCAGATAGATTAGATCGCAGGTGTAGTCGATGGCCATCCAGGTGGGTGTGTTTGAGGGTGTCTGGAAGGGGAAGGATACTCTGAAAGGGATGACGTAGGCGTTGTAGAGGAAGGAGAGAGTGACGACGAATAGCCACGATATGTAGAATCTACCCTGGGGATCCAGCACATCTTCAGGACGACCACCGCCGCAGAACGTGGGGCACATCCAGTGGGTGCAATTGGAGCCCTCCTTGCCATCGGTCTGGAAGAGACTGCGCCTTGAATCCTTTTGTGTGCTGTGCAGATTGGCGTGTGAAGGTGCATGGGACAAGTGTAGTTTGTTCTGCAACAGGGCCAGTCCGCTCTGGCTCTTTCGCATGTTGTTGTTTTTGGGTGGAGTTGGCGAACTGGCACCGTCACTTGACGGCGTTGGCGGCATCTCGATTCGGTTTCGCATCTTCCTCGCTCTGTCCGTGAATCGGTGAATTAGATGCTGAATCCGTTCTCGAACGAAGAATTCTTCATCAGCGGGAATAATCGTCCTGAAATTAAATTAAACGTTAATCAGTTATTGATTTCAATTTTAATTTATGAATATTCAACAGAATAGATATGAATAAAAAAAATCTTTGTGGGAAAAATCAGTGATTTTTAAAAAATGAGCTTATCCCATATGAAACTAAACATTTAGGCAAAAACTTTAAACCCTTTGTTTATTTGTTTTTCAATTTTCTTAATATCAATTATTTGTGCTACAAGGGTGTAAAGTAAACATTCAAGCCGAAGTCGAGTGTTTCATCATTTTCGAGTTAAAAAATAGGACTATACCATACACCTGAGCAGGACATAACGTTTTTTGCACTCCGCTCATGAGTACTGAAATTTTTACAATTTCACATTAAATTTCATTATTTACAAGAAAAATTAAAACATTGACACGTTTCATAAACATTTCACGCACAATAATAACTTGTAAAGTGACCGTTTACGATTGGAATTCTTCTGAACTACTTAGTCATAAGGCAAATGCCTATTTTATTGTGACAAGGAACATTTGTTTGCTTTAATTTATGTAACATAAATTTCTATTTAAAGCAATATAAGGCTATTAATATAATTTACTATTATACCATTATATGCAGATGGCTGTTGAAATATAGGCACGGTCCTATGGCATAGCCGAGACCAACATTTTGTGTAATTTAAGGGTAACAATGGCGACCAAATTTTGACTTTGGGACAAATTTGTTGGGTAGTTTATGACATTTTTTTCACTAGTGAAATAAAAATTCAAATTTTTAACTATAAAGTGAATCATTACAAAACTCAAATGGATATCGAAAACCGTATGTTTCGATGCGAGAGTGCAAAAAACAATTTTTAGAATATTAAACTGAAACTTATTTCTGAATAACTCTAAGATGGATATACCAATATTCACAAACTAATAACTTTTCTGTGAGTGACTGTAATCTATTAAAAGAAAGTTAATCATGAATAAAAAATTTGGAAGAATTACATATTCTATTTCTTTTTTAATTTTATATCTTATTTTCAGAAACGTTCATTATTATCAAACTGCATCGACTACTTAAGTTCAAATCCCATTTTTACATACTACATAATAATTTGTTTAATAAATTTTCATATAATTAAAAATTTATAGGTTTTAATCTAAAAGTACTAAGTGAAAGGTATACTAAAAAGTTTTTTTTACGGAAACAAAAATAAAATATGTAATTTATTTCTCTAATTGGGCATTGTTAACAATGTTTTAAGCTCAAATAATGAGTGTAACTTCATATAAATAGGACCGAATTTGACTAATATGCCAGAAATGAGTGGGAATTAAGTTATTTATGGTTTGTGTAAATCGAAATTAGAATATTTTTAGACGGAATTGTAAATCCTGTAAAAGGCATCAAGGCGGATTTTATTCGTTACACCAACAACAACGTGTGTTCTATACTTCTTCAATATTTGCTATAAAATATTTTATGCATTTTTGTAGCTTAAAATTGATATTATGACACTCAAATTTGTTCTGTCAAAGTCGTTATTATAGCACAGGTGCTTTAAAGAATTCTTTAAAGCACGTGGGCTTTTTTTGTTATTAAAGTGTGATCTCCGTAAAAGAAATCCATTAAATTTATATGGTCGGCAGTTTTGAAGGACGTGGCGTAACTGTGTGTTTGTTAGAGTTTTTTAAAAATAAGCCACCTATCGGAGAACTCATGAATTACGTTTAATTGTAGTTTATCATAAAGGCCGCACCATGTATTTTTACAGAAACTCGAAGAATTTTTGAGATTTTTATATTAATTTATTTAAAAATGCATAAAATATTGTATAAAACACGGTCGATAAGCATTATTAAACACTGGGGCTTTCTTTAAGGCACTCGCTTCACTCATGGCTTAAAACAACCCTTGTGTTTAATAATGACTTATCTTATCGACCTTGTTGTATAAATAACTATTATGAAAACCAACAACACGTACTGGCTATAATTAGGGTTTTATTTATATTTAACTGTTTTTATTCTAAAAAACCATTAAATTTAAATGTTAGCCAAAAGAGACCCTTCCTGGGTTGGCTAGGGTTAAAATTGATGATTGATTTTAGAAAGAGAAATTACAATCAATTTTCTTTTAAAGCTGTATGGATAAAGGTCATTAATCAATCCAAAAATTAGTTTTTTACATATTTTAGTACTATTTTCCATAATATAGAAACCCGAGTTAAATGATACTGTTTTACTTAGCAAAAAAACTGGAAGAGAAATAATTCATGAGAAAACATTTAATATCACAATGGTGTGAATCTATAATCTCAGTTTAAAAACTAGCTATTATTAAATGCAGTTATGAATGAAACTTACATTTCAAGATTCTCTCCGGGCATTATGTCATCAATCCTGCTGCACTCTTTGTCATTCAACACGGACTCCGATTCCACTAGGCACACCTTCTGGTCCTCAATTGGAGTACTGGGAGCGCCATCGAACTCCTTAATCTGTCCTAAATCTTCACTGATCGTAACATTGGTCATTTCAAAATCCTCAGTCACAATGATCGAGTCTCGTCTGAATTTATTGGTCAGGACTCGTTCCACGTGCTCCTGGGCAACTAAGGGCATCACATGTTCTTGGTCAATGATTTTCTTGACTAATTCGTGCGTTTTCTGGACACAGTTCCTTGATCCTAGCTCCGGATCAAGGCATCCAACCTTTCCATTTCGAAAATAGAGTTTCGATTTGGAGAGCGGCGCATTCTGATGATCACTGGACTTGGTCTGGCGCAGAGATGCATGCCCGTTCAGCGGTGGTTGTCCCGTGACCTGACTTGGTCGTTCTATTAGTGAAAATTTTCGATTCAAAGCGGATTTTCTCGTCTCAGATTGCATCACAAAACTATCATTCACATTCCGGCGGTTTCTTTCGCGCGCGTAAAACTCTTCATCCCGTTCTCGGTCGCGCTTTAAGATCTCCTCTGTGACGGTTATAAAGTCTCCAATTTCTTGGATATTTTTGGACAGTTCATCCAAGTGCTTTGGCGATGAGGATTTTATATGCTGGGAATTGGAGATGAGGGACGAAATTGAACTGGAAGAAAGGGAGGAGCGACTAGAAAAGCATTTCTGCTCTTCGGGGATCACATTTTGGATAAAATGGTGCTTCTGGAGGGTGTCACACAGGTCCGGGGACCTTGATCTCGGCTTCTGGGGCTTCGATCCGGGAAATATTGGTGGGGGAGTGGAAAGGGAAATGGTAGTTGAAGAAGAGGTGGAAGAAAAGGTCTGAGACGAATCAGTGCTCGAAGATGGCGAAGCTATATCCTGGCCATCCAGCATTTTCCTCTTCAGGTCGTTTACCAGCTCCAAGTATCCAATATCCTTATCCAAATTGACGAATTCTGGATGAATCAAGTTCTAAAACGAATTAAACACTCTCTTTCACTCTGAACATTGCTCAGTTGGATAGTTTGTCTCAATTAAAACGCATCGCAAGTGCACAGTTTAATGGGTTTCGCACAACTGAATTGAATTGAATTTTCGCTCTCTTCCAATCGGCAATTGGCATTGAAGTATTTTCGTTATTAGTGTTCAATTTCCAGCGACAATTAGACAAGTTTGGAATATTAATCGTTTAATTGTTTTGCGTTTGTGGATAGATTCGGCGAACAACAAGACGGGAGGAATAATTGCTGTGAGACACGCAAATTAAAGTCATCCACTTAATGTCAATTACTCTGATCGAATTGTCTACCATTGTCAAAAGGAGCTAAGGCGAAATTTCACTTCAGTTTCGTCGCAAAATTACCTTCTTTAATCGATTCTTTTTATCCATTTTTTGTGGTTAGTTTGTGGCTCGAATTGGCGAATCACGCGTCTCCTATTCGCAAATCGTTGACATGTTTTCTGGCATTAATTCAACTTGGCGTAAAGGTCATCAACTGGACAATGGCATCATCAAATCCACGTTGGACTCTCAATCAAGCTTTCAACAATGACACAGTTATATACTCTGCGAACTTTAATTGCACTTTTCTAAATCAGATTTTTCGTTCATTTTCGCAGCTTTTGAGGGTTTTCACAACAAATTGTTGGTAATTGCTATCTGTAGAGTCTATTTGTGCATCGAAATTGCCATTTTTCACCAAATATTTGTAGGAAATTAAAAATTAAACATTTTTCAGAACTATGTATAAACACGGAGGGGAAACTTTATATCACAAGGAACTGTCTATAAGGACTTTCATGCGCATGAGCCTGATATCACTGGAAAGTTGTCTTATTTTGAATTTTTTAAATGATTTTTAAACAATAATATTTACTTTTATTTATATAATCATTAATAATTAATTCTTAAAAGCTAGTATTACTTTACAATATTATTATAATCGCAAATTTCATTGCTGTTCATATAATCTCATTGTCGTGGATATATTTATACTGTTTTATAAAAATTTAATAATAACTTTTAAATTACTAATCTTTAGTATTTCAGTAACTAATAATGGTCTGTAAAAAAGAGTATATAAAATAGACAATAATTTGTGGTCGTCTAGATTAATTAATTTCAAATTCATATTATATTTGTTTAATAGAATTTTATTTTAACTTTTATTCTTTTGAAGACTTGTTAAACACGTTTGGTAATCAGTCATATTTTAATTTTTAAGTTACCATAAAAAATTATAAATTGCTTTATGCATTTTTGTTGCTTAAAATATTATGACATTTAAATTAGTTCTGTCAAAGTCGTTATTATAGGACAAGTGCGTTAAAGAATTCTTTAAAGACTTTGACAAAGCAAATTTGAGTATCACAAAATCAATTTTAAGCAAAAACATCCATAAAGTCATTTATAATTTCTATGCTTTTTCTTTATTATTAAAGTGTGACCTCCGTGAGAGAAATCCATCAAATTTATATGGAAGTCAGTTTCGTAGTGTACTGTTTAACTGCATTTGTGGATGGTTCTCAACAAAATAGGCTATTTCAATTTAAATATAACGTATTAGTTGAAAGCACAAGGTGATACTTCCTATGTGCAAGGAAAAGAAGCCACATATAGCTTTCTCTATTTCCCGTGGAATTAGAAATAGAAAGAAAAAACAATCTGAGGGAGACAGCTCAATTTTAATTTTGATTTTAAGAAAACGAATACTCTATTTTAATTTTTGTGTTGATTTATTTAAGAATGTATACAAATTTTTATAAAACACAGTCGATAAGCATTATTAAACATTGAAATCCTAGAATTTAATAATGCCTTATCTTATCAACCTAATAACTATAAAACAATATAGGCTTTAATTGATTATAAATAAGCTGAAAAACATATAGTCATGAAAAGTCTTAACCCGTTGGTTGATGTCTAGACTCTCACTGTTCCTTACAGAAATTGAAAGGGAAGTTTATTTTTAATATCAGCTTTAAACTTTACAAACCCCCTTACAAGCTCCTTCTCAACATATGGCAGCGAAACATGGACTATAAGGAAAGCCACTGGAGAATGCCTGAAACGAGTAGAACGGAAAATTATTCGACGATGTGTGGCTGGAGAAAACAGATTCCCAGAAAAAGTAATGTAGTCAAGAAACGATTCGAGGCAAGTACGAGTATTAGTGAATCAGCACAATTTTTATTAGGTGTATGCTATTGAAGGGATGTGTTTATCAACAGACAACAGTGGAGAGAGGATCATACATTCAGAGGGCCAGACCGGCCCATAAGCCTACGAGTATACAGATATTGAGACCATATCAGCCATATTCGTAATAATTGTTGAAAAACAACACGCGTCATCGCTCCCGCCCTCATTCTGTAATACATTGAGTTGCACTACTTTAGTGATTACGATTATTTAGTTACCCATTTTATATAGCTGAACTATTTTTTGTTATTTTTTAGCAATTCAGTTTGATAATATGTCATTTTCTGAATTAAAATATTTGGAAAAAACACCTTCCAAAAGCAAAATATTTTTTTGTTTTACTTTTGAGTAAGCAACAGTGAGTAATTATTTAGAGAAAGTACTGAAAATTTATTTACGATTGTACGTTATAAGGAAAGGAGTGCATTATTTAATTTGTATTTTCCAGATTATTTTTCTCTAATCGTCAAAACACGATATTTAACTATATTTATATCGTACGATATTTGAAACTAATTAACCGTATTGTTGTTGTTAAGCTTAGCACTATAGAATATACTATTATTGTTTGTGTACAAATATTTTAGATTCTTAGACATTTTTTGTGAATAAGTTTTGACATTGTTTCGTGCACAATTGTTAGTACGTAGGTATATTTATATTAAATAACTATCCACAAACACCTCAAACAAAAAATTAAAGTGTAATACCTTATCGTTGATTTCTATTATTACTTTTGTTAAAAACATATTAAAATACCTAACCTAAATAATCTAGAACTCTAGACACACCCTTTATTTAATAATGGGTAAATTATAAGTCATAATAAATACGTATCGTGTTATCTTTAAATTACATGATTTTCGGCATTGAATTAAAGATTCCTTTTTATAGAAACTAAACGTTTGTTGAACATTCAATAATCAATTATTTCGATCATTAATCTATTCTATAAATAATACTTTAATAGCAAATAAAGCTTCAGTTTTTATTTAGAATTGTATCCATATCTGCCATCTGAACTTCTAAAACGTAATTCTAATTTTTGTAAAAACTCGCAAAGTCATTTAATAAGTACATTTCGAAAATATTTGGGAATTAAAACAAAAGTCAAATTATTTCAAAATAAATTTTAAAATTATAAGATGATGATTAAATTATAATAATACCTTCATGTTTCTGCATTTAAAGTTGTTAATTATAATTGTCAATTAAACGATTTTTAGTTTTAATGATGTCAAGTATTTCTGTTTTATAACTGTTTTATTATTGTTTTATAAAACTGTTTTAAAAAACATTTCATTTTTGTTGCATAATATTCATATTATTTCACAAAAATTTGTTCTGTTAATAATACCTTGTCTTATCGACCTAGTTGTATAATTAACTATTTTGAATGGAACTCAATATAATTGAATAAATCAAGAAATGATGATGACAATTTTTTGAATAAATCTTATTTATCCAATCATTTTTAACATAACTATTAGATTGTCCCATATGAAAGTGCACACCTGGAGTTAAATTTTTTAAAGACTGTAACTTTTTTACAAACGATATTTTAAACTTATTATTTTTATTAGTAAACAGTGAGTTGTATAATAGAATAACTATATTAACCTGTGTTCCTGAAGCCTAAGAACTCTATAAGGGATAAAATCACACCCTTCGGACATACAGAAACTGGGACTTTCACATAAGTTTTATAAATGCGAACCCTATTGTATTCAATAGCTATTGAGTTAGACAAGATACTGAAATCGTCATTAGAAGAAGAGGTGGCAATTTTTTATCACAGCCGAGCTTTTTAAAGTCATATATTCTAGTTAAAATTTTTAATTACGGGTTTTTTTTACCAATTTTCAGCTTGATATAGTCTTTCATTATAAGTATACCAATTTTCAAAATTCTGGCTTATCCTAATCGAGATTTATTGATGAAAATCTGTAATCTTCGAAAATCTTGGTTTTGAATGTACTCTCTAACTATCGTATAAAAATACTATTAATTGAGATAAATAATCTAATTTGATTTATATTAATAGACAACATAAATAAATGTTGAAATTATAAAGAAAAACTAAATTACAATGAAAGATATTGTTTTGGTGAACGATTGAAATTGACCCACTCAAGGTGTGCAGCTTCATACGGGTCGATCTAATATAAATATATTTAAGCAACATTTTATTGAAAATGGCGTTTTAACAAAGAAATAATTTTATTAAAAAAAACTTGGTGGCTCAACTACTATTGTTAACACAAATTGATAGGATCTTGTTTTAATTGACTTTTTTTACTATATAGAAAAGTTCCTTAATCCTAAAAATATGAAAATCGTAACGGGAAATTTAAAATTTTAATTTTGCGCGCCTAAAAGTAACAGTATATTGAATTCCAAAATATAACGAATTTGTAGAGTGAGTGAGAGCAACGATAAGAAAAAGAGAAGGGGCTAATTTTTTTCAGAACTCCTTATCAAACTAAAATTTCTGCGACTGGAAGAGTGGAATACTGGAAGTCCAACCAAGCTATTTTTGACTCACACAGTCATCTGTCGAGAATAATTGCTTTATTTTTATTGATTTTTTGCAATTATCGGGGCACTTTTTACCGTTTTAATACTAATAATCACCTAGTTTATAGTGTAGTGAACGAATTTGCGTGAAAATGCGGTGGCTTTTTGTTGTGGAACTCGTGTTTTTGTGTTGTTTTGCCGGCAAACTTTCGGCCAAAGTGATTGAACTGGAGGATGCCAACTGGAGCAAAATGCTGGAGAACGAGTGGATGGTGGAGTTGTGAGTTAATTGGACCATGGCCATTTCTTTCGAATTCATTTATTCATCAGATAATTACATGTGACTTTATTGGAATTAAAAACTCTGACTCGCCCCTAAATTAGTTAAAAACTAGAGAAAATAAAAGCTATTTGGTGTCTATTTCGCGTCCGTTCCCATCTTTTTCATTAGATCTTCGTCCTGTGTGGACATGGCGGTCAGTTTCTTGCCGATTCGCTCGTGAATTTCCAAATATTTCGCCACACATCGGTCGAGACAAACATTTTCTCCTTTTCCTGGAATTTTAACAGAAAATGATTAATATTTTGATTTTAAATGATGAATAATTGTCCAATTTACCCAATTCTGCGTCATTGTACTTGGGGGCGATGCACTTTTTGTGGCAGGCGCTCGTCATCCGGTTGTACAAGTCACTCATCATTTCTATCTCCATTTCCTGCATGAGCTGCAGTTTCGCCTGGTCATTGGGACTCAGCTGTGCCGCCGCCATATTTCCCTTAAAAGAATCCTATTTTCCTCAGCTAGAACACGGAGAAAAGGGCAATTTTATGCAATCTCAATTTGTAAAATGTCAAAAACGTGTGTTTAACTTCCAATAAAAATCGACTTCCAAGAGCGAGACAGAAACAGAATTCCAATGACAACAACGTTCCAGGAGTTTAAAAGTCCCAAATTAATGCCCTTTCTTGCAGTTTCGCCCCCTGGTGTCCCGCCTGTAAGAGCCTGGAGTCGACATGGACCCAGTTCGCCGGCTGGTCAGACGATTTAGGCATCAAAACCGCCAAAATAGACGTCACAAAGTCGCCCGGATTAAGCGGCAGATTCCTCGTCACAGCTCTGCCCACAATCTATCAGTGAGTTGTTTAAGTGTTTTAAATTAAACAAATTACATAATTTTTTGCTTCTTTAGCGTAATCAATGGCGAATTCCGACAATATCGAGGATCCAGAGATATGAATTCCCTCATGTCTTTCATTGAGGACAAGAAATGGAGCTCAGTCGAGAAGGTCTCAGACTGGAAACGGCCTGACACGATCCAAATGTCCATTGTGTCCCTCTTCTTCAAATTATCACATTTTCTTAAAGTAAAATTTGGGTTTTTTCTTCTTTTTTCAACTGAAAATAAGCAAATTTTCTATTTAGGAGCTAAATAATACTCTACTTAAGGATTACGGACTGCCAACATGGGGCTCCTACGCTATCTTCGCCGTGGCAACTATCCTTATCGGGGCCTTACTAGGACTTATGCTCGTTTGTGTGATTGACTTTTTGTTCCCGCAAAAAGCCACCCAAAGACAAAGCTTCAGCGAGAAAAAGGAAAAAGATTCGGTGAGTTGGGATTTAAATTGTTGAATTGTGCATGTTTTTAAACAAATTGTTTGTCAATTGATAAGCAAACTGATTATATTCTGGGAATTTCCAGAATAAAATTAATAATATCTTCCTTTTAATTTTTTTTAGTAATATCATTTGATTTTGTAAAGATAAATGAATAAGAATCATTTAAATAAACAGAATATTAAACTGTTTAGTCATATGTCTAAAAGTATGGGTTAAATTTTACAATTCTTGGAATTAAGTTAGTCTGTATATTTTAAATTCGTTAATAATCGCAACGAACTAGATGAGTCGTGATAAATTAAGTAAAAAGATTTAAAGGCGATATACAAAGTGGGGCATATAGCTTTCCATCACGTACCAGATAATACCTTATCGTTCATATGAATGAACAAGATAACTTAAATTTGAATAAGAACTCCAATTCGCAAGGCCTGTTTTAATTTAAGTCATTTTTTTTATTTGAAATATATTTTAAACATAAAAAACCGAAAATATTAGAAATCGGCGAAAATCCATTTTCTAAAACAGTATGACAAAATGACATACCGGTTAAATTCGATGTAATTATTGGCATAATTTCGCAAATAAAACACCCAAAAAAGATCCAATTTCCCAATTAACTGTTATGATTAGATAATGAAATTGTATCTCTATGGAGTCTTTGTTTTACTGACTATATTATGCAATTTTCAAAGTTAAAATAGAGCAAGTATTAACAGCACAATGACAGTTTCAAATTTACATCGATATCTTGAAAACCGTTACTTTCCGCTGACTTATAGAATATAATAACAAAGCAGGATCCAATAGGCTGCCGAGAAAGGCAGTAAACCAGCTTCTCCTCCAATGTCGGTAACCATGAGCTGCATATTTATGCGATCGTATTATTATTATTAGATTTTGTTCTTCCAGAGGCATTCGTAATTACAAATCCCAAATTATCCCCTATGCCATTTTGTACATATTTCCACTATAATTCCCGAGTGGACTAATTAAACAATATATTTTAGAGAATTTGAATATTTTTAAGAATTGGTTAAAATGGCTAGAAATATACTTTTATGCATTTTTGTTGCTTAAAATTGATTTGACACTCACTCTGTCAAAGTCGTTTTGATAGCACAAGTGCTTTTTTTTTATTAAAGTGTGACCTCCGTAAACTGAATTCATCAATTTATATGAAAATTTACTTCGATACTGTAGGTTTACTGTTAAATGTTGACAAACTTTGACGAACATAAGCGAATACTGACGTACAATAATATTAAAAAATTTGTTTCGAATTAACATTTTGTTGTAAAATAGAAACATTGATGTTTATGCTTCTATTTTTTTACCCAAATATTAAAATTTGTACAAGAGAAATCCAAATCGATTACCAATAAAGTTTCTCTAAATTCAGTGATCGGTGCAATAAAATTAAAGTTGAACAAAATTGAGAAATCGTTACACTGGTTTATTTGAATTTATTTTTAGGAATGTTCTATCCCTTTCCCGCAATCTTATTGAATTATTTATAGGCAACAGAGCAAAATATATTTTTACATAAATTCGAAGAAATTTAAGCATTAATAAACATTACATCAATTATGAACTCAAGCTGCGCATGATAACCAAATCGGTCAAGTCGATTACTTTTCATGAAATATATTCGACCAGTGACAAGCACTTTCCAAAAGACAAGACTTCGGAAACACCAAAAAAAATTCAAAAATGGATGGCGATTAAGGAGCTTTTTGTGTAAAACAAAAATATACCTACATAGCTTCATATCTATAAGTTAACCCATAACCTTATAATGTGTCAGACATATACTGCCTCGTGTGCAGTGCCGAATAAGAAATGTAGATATAATTATTATTACTATTATTTTAGGACGATGAGATTCGTGGTGATGACTTAGAAGACGACGAAGAGGAGCAGCACTCCACGTCGGAGGGTGAGAAATATTCGGGCAGTGACTCTGAGGACCAAGAAGAGGAGCCTATCGTGGAGGAGAAGAAGAAGGAAGAGATTAAAGCATCACCGAAGAAGTCACCAAAAGCGGAAGTGAGGAAAAGGAAAGCGCGAAAGGATTAAAGACAATGTCGAAACCATTTAAAAAGAGCCAATTACTCAAGCCAAGAATAAAAAACCTAATAGACTAATTCGAAACCAGAAAAACACACACAAACCAATATTTATTGCAAAGTATTTAATCGGGTCGAGCGCGAGGATAAATAAAACGGCGGAAAGTAACTAAAATTGGTTCCTAAACGCTTTTCATTGTTGCACAGATTTGGATGTGGATGATGGTGTGAGTAGGAGAGGCGGGACACGTGATGAGACGTTTGTTACGGTTGTTAGTCTGCATTTATCGAGATATATTCAAAAATTCTCCAACCTTTTGGTTACAAATTTCAAAATGATGATCGATATAATTCTAAATCTATTTTAATTATTACTATATTTCGATTAAACACGTTTTTTGCCGAACAACTCCAACAATCAAGTGTTTTTAATTGTATCTATTATTCTAATTTTTAAGCATAGAACCGTATTTTTATCGTGACTAATTTTATTCCTCCCATTTTTCTCTTTGTTGAGTGGAGTTTATAATAAATGGATTTTTCAATAAAATAATAGTCGTTTTATTTAAAAATGATATCCCTTTCAATTCCTGGGCCCTGTTTCCGTAAGCTCGCCTTTTTCAGTAATAACCTAAACATGGAATATGGGGAGCTAACCGCAGCAACAGATTAGCTTTTAATTGATTATTTGTTTTCAGGACATTAGTAGACAATATAGTTTTATTGTTTAATTTTAATCGGTTTTTAAAAATATGATTTTCGAAAATATAATTTTTCTTAATTAATTTGAGTTTACAACTGTTTCACAAGGCCAATATTCATACAAATGAGTCCAAACACCTTCCGTCCTTTTCTTCTTTTGGGTCATTACATTTTTTAAATGTAATGTGTTTGTGACTTGCAAAATTTCATAGTCCAATTCAAAATCAATCATAGTAACTACCATCTTTCATTCACAGAATTAACAATTTGTACACATTTGTTTACAACAAAATGTCGTCATAAAAGGTAATTTGATTTTTAAGTTCAAATTTATCCTTAACATCGGTTGAAACAGGATGGCTGAAGATGTGTGATCAATTAATGATTAGCACCGCGAAATGATTCTATATAGAGCCTATTTATTGACAGATCATGGCCAACGGAACAGAATACACATACAATGAATAAGACCATCCCTTTCATAATATCTGAATCCATTTGTAAAGAAAAAAGTGTAAAATGAATGAAAAAAACCGTTATTTTTTCATATGCTTTTTTGACAGGTGTACCACAGCATTTTTCGAAAAATTTCCAGTGGCATTTGAAAGTTTGGCATTGGAAGATTTGTTATGAATCATATGCTTTATCCTTCCAGTTGTTTTGTGCAATAAATTACAATAAGATTTGTCTAAATTCTAAATAAATAAAAATATGTTGTCGTCTATGGTAAAAGAGCATCAGGCTCAACAAGCAGCACATAAGGAAGTACAAGGTAAAGTGATACTGAAATTTCAATGAATAAAAGTATAAAATCTAATCTTTTTTAGAACTTAAAAGAAAAGAGGCGATTAATTCCGCAAATGAACTAACTATGGCTCTTGTTGATCATCTGAATGTTGGGTAACAATTATGAATATTATGAATATTTCTATTTATTAAATGAATTTCAGGTTTATAAAACTTGGTTAAAATCCTTTAAATGTATTTTTTAGCGTTGCCCAAGCGTATTTGAACCAAAAAAGATTAGACGCAGAAGCAAAACAGCTGCACCAGGGAGCAATACAGTTTGCCAAACACACTCAGCAATGGATGACGCTGATTGAGAGTTTCAGTGGAGCCTTAAAAGAACTGGGAGATGTCGAAAATTGGTCCAGAAGCATAGAAAACGACATGAAGAGCGTGACTGGGGCGTTAGAAATAGCTTACAAAACAGCTCGACAAAATCCTGGAACCAGTTAATTTTTAATTACTCTTATAATTATGATAATAAATTATTTAATAAACATTCCTGGAATAAGAGATGTGGTTTTGGTCGCAGCATATGCTTGATGTAATACTTGTTTTTGTAACTCTTCCAGTGTCACTTGAAACGTCACAATTTTTCGTGGACTTATTCCATTACAATTTCTTAAACTTGGATTTATTTAGTTCGCTGTGGTGGCGTTGTTAATAATTTAGGCCATTCATCCCCCATAGAGAGGATTGATAATGGACCACAAGAGTGTAAACCAGTTTGTGAATCAACTGTTAAGCGAGTGAATAAAACGAAATTCCTGGAAAAAGTGGTGCACACAATTTTGTGTTTTTTGCCGTGCAAATTCCCCATTATGCGTTTAATTAGTCACCTGTAGTGGCTTGGTGTGTGATTCCGAAGATGGTGGTCCTACAGAAAAAGTTGTGATATCTTGTGCAGGAGGATTAATTGGGTTGAAAAACAGTGGATCTAAAATTCATCATCGCCACATATAAAACCAACAGAAAAAATTGTGATAAGAAGGCTGTGCGCTGAATTTAACCAGGTAAAAACCGAGCGACCTCGCTATCTAGCTTTATCGGAATCGGATTGAGTGTTAAACTTGGTGTTGTGATAGGCTAAAATCGATTAAAATTCCCTTCTGGCGATATTAGTTTTTTAAAGGAAAAACATTTGGCCCGTCGCCTGTCCCTCTCCCACCTGCACTTATCTAGTACTTGCGTCTCTGTTTAGTGTGACGTCGAAAAAATTCCTACTAGTTGTATAATTTCTCGAGGTGTTGTTTTCTTTACCTAGCCTACTTGATCGAACATTTAAAAACAATGTGTACAAGAAAGAAACATGGACCCTTTGTCTATTAAAATTGACCATTTCTGCTGCTGCCGATTCCCAAACATAAATTGCAACAACTGTTCGGTTCCCATTGTCGAATACACCTTTTTGCTGCTACTGCAATCGGAAATTTGCATAATTAATATCCCTCTCTTTTCTCCTCAGCCAGTGCCTACTTTGATTATTTTTCAAAACTGAAAATGCGCCGTTTAATTTGGGTTTCTTATCGGTTTTTCTGGCTGATAATGAACACACCTGATTTTAAACCCCTCCTGTCCTCCAGAGAACGAATCCACTGGTGTGTGTAAACGATTTAGATAATAACCACTGTGCTGAATGTGTTATCAAAGCATTGTTTTTTGTTGAACTTGTACAAAAAAAACAAAAATAACAATAAACAAAAGAGGAAACTAATTTCAGAAAATGCCTCAAACGACCATCAGTCCATTAATTCTGGCCAATAGTCGACTTATTTATGGGTCGACGACACACTCACAAAAACACCGCGCCAGAAAATATGAATGAAAGAGAGATTTGCAGAATAATCGCCGGATTAGGAGAGGATGCTGCATTTGTTCTGTAATTTGTAATAATTTCGCTCGGTTTTTTGTTTTTTTTTTATTGTTGTTCGGCTTAGGGTCTTGTGAATTCTGTTCGAAATGGGTTTCTTTATTAGAAGACGGTTGAATTAATGCTTATTGGAATTTCATCAATAAAGAAAAGATCAAGTTGTACCTTTTTGCACAAAACGTAACTAATATCTCAATTAAATTGACTTTACGATTACATATATTATTGTTATTAGATCCACGGATAACTATTATCCATCTTAGTTTTTTGTTATAAAGTTATAAAATGTACCATTATAACATTGTTCAAATCGTCAAATTTAGAGGTTATTATATTTTATTTATTATTGTCTGCCTCTGTGTCCTAGCGGTTAGTACCCTGGACATCCTCCTCGAGGTCGTGGGTTCAAGTCCCGGGCGGATATTTTTCTAGCCCGAAAAAGTTTCCATTTGTGTATATCAACAACATTACGAAATAATATTCATAGCGAATTATAAATTTGTGATGGCGCAAACAAATAAATGAAATTGGCGAATTGACTGGATCCGTTTACAACCGGTCTTAGGTGCTATTAATTGACTACTAATACACTGAAACACAAACAGTCACGTAAAGTCCAACACCCGTTGGTTGAGGTTGAGACTACCCCTAGTTCCGTCGTGAATGTCGTGGGAATGGGTTTTTTTTATTATATTTTATACTCTAGTTGTATAATATAGTATTAATATTTATATTGTTGTGATCGTCTTTAAGACACCAGACACACGTGCTTTTGGAACCTGTTGAATAAATATATTAAATAAAAATTTAGATTTAATGAACAGAAGCAAATAATGAAGAAAACTATACTAAACTTGTTTATAAGAACCCTATTAGATTTGGTCCATCGTAGAAATATGTCGTCCTTATACACAAAAGGATTTAAGCCGATTTAAATCTCCGATCAGATAGCATCCTTAAGAGTCTAATCCTATCTTATGACATTTCATGAAAATTGTGCATTTTCATTTACAAATAGTAAGTGCAAATGTAAAACAACACACACTGTGCCCATGGGTAGCACAATTAGATCACCGTCAACTTTGATCATTTTGATATTGTAAATGAAATACTTTACACAAATTAGCGTTATTAAATACAATTTTTGGAGAAAAATCAATTCTATAGATGGTCCTCTGGAAAGTCTGTAAAGTGTCATTTTTATGGAAAACAAATTTTAAGGATTTTATGCATTTTTGTAGCTTAAAATTG
>JXOV01000161.1:970-12253 GCA_001014945.1 Clogmia albipunctata | reverse complement strand
ACGACCAATCCACTATAAACGCAATCTTCTTCGCGGATGATTTGGTGATTATTGCTCCACTAAAGAAATCGTCAACGTCAGAAAGAAACAATACAAAAGAAACGGAGAAAGTGTGTCGCCCTGTAAAACACCGTTATGAATTGGTATTTCATCAGTCGAGTCATTCCCTAAAAGTATTCTAGTTGTTGCCCCGCTATAAAAATATACAAGTATGTTCAAGATCTTAGTTGAGAGTCCCATCCCTGCCAACTTCCTCCACAATAGGTCATGGCAGACCCTATCGAAGGCCTGTCTGAAGTCTATGAAAAAAACGTAAAGCTTGCAGCCCTTTCTGGCCAACTGCCCATTTATTACCGAGGATAAAGTGAATAAGCTGTCTTTACACCCACGACCCCGTCTAAAACCATTTTTGTGAATTCTGACTGTATGGCTGTATCCGACTTATTGGTTACCTTTTATTTAATATGACATTTTCAACTTTGTAGTTTTTCAGTTTCTTTTTTTAAGTGTAAAGGAAGTGAATGCATCCTACCGCGTCATTGTGTCGTTTCTTGTAACATTCGTCCACACTGCATCGCTCGATGATCCAGTGTCCGACGCCATTGTTTACAGTGACTGCTCACTGATATATCAACTACCAATTTTATTTAGAATTTTTGTGACAGAAATAAACCATTAGGTATTGCACTAGAAATACTCGTATAAAGCAGCAGTACGATAAACAGTTAAGAAATGGTTGAGAGGAACATTTACTGTATCAATATATGCCATTTACAATAATCATAAGATGAAGAAGGATTTCGGACTTATGATCGATTGTGGAGTCAAAACTAATCACTGTGAAGTGCTTTAAGATTCTTTTAAACAAAAACAATTACCAAACCAATCTTTTCGAATAGATACAATGGTCACTAGAACTGTCATAAGGCGAGTTCATTTTTATCCTTTCCATATAGTAGAACATATTTCGTTCAACCTTCTTCTTAAAAGTTATTTTAACAATTTTTAACAAAATCACACATCATGTGATGTGATACATGATAGGATGAGCAAATTGTGCAGCTTAGGGAACAAAATGGAGCCTGAATCTGTTTACAGACTTTGTCTTTCTTTTTCACTAGTGGAAAAAGGAACTAATTTAAGTCTCCTTACGAAACTCAAATTGATGTACGTATAGATATAAATTCGATAGAGTATTGCAAAAAACATCCATAATTAAAAAAAGAATTGGAAACGCAAAAGCGCGTGTCAAGTTTATTGGGATCAATATGATTAGATACATAACCAATAAAAACTTTCGAACCTGATTAGATAGATCAATATAAAAATAAAATTGGAAAAAAGGTATTTAATAAAGTACTTCAAATTTGTATTTAGTTTTAAAAACATGGTCAAAATGAATGGTTTAATATTTTACGTTGTGACAATTACAATTAGTAGTGTAATTTTTGCTCAAAGTCAAAAGGTAGACTCAAGAATCGTAAATGGGATTCCATCTGAACATGTGGAATATGTTGCGCATATTTGGAGCTATAATGATTCAATTAGCGTTGATTATAAACGTGGAACTGGAACTATGATTAGACAAAATTATGTTTTAACGGCAGCAAATATGATCCATGGATATACCTCGTAAATAATTATTAACAAAAATAAGACATTAAGCGAATAATTATTATATTGAAACTTTAGATGGTTTGTACGTTGGGGAACTAATGACTGGAACAATGCATATTATTATTCATTTGGTTACGATGTAATCGCTCATCCCGACTTTAATCCTGAAACTTTGGAAAACGATATCGGAATCCTACGAATACGCCCAAATGGTATGTATTGTTAAAAACAAAGAAAATATAATTATATTATAATGTAGTTACTTACATAGATTTGCCAGGTGGTCCACATACAACAATATAAAACAATTTTATTTAAGACATAAACGAATCACATTCGTGGTCTCCAAAATTGACAATTTTTAGATTCGCAAAAGGGGACAATGTTTCTCAAATCTCACCCTAACTTTTTATGTCAAACTTTCTTTAATTCCTTTGAAATAGAACTTCAATGTATATTCACAAGTATCAGGAATCAGATGGAAAGATGCTTCCGCTCAGTTGAATAATAGTTCAAGAGAGGGAGTTCTTATCTATCTCTGTTACAGTGATCTGTTTTATCAGATATAGTCGATACTGGTACTAAGTCATGTCCAAATTAGATATTTTGTAGAATTTAAAAAGAGTTAGATATTAAAAACTTGCGCAAATTCAAAGTACAATATTCCCTTCTCATTAAACACGAAAGAATACAATTTTATAAAAAAAAATAATTTAAAAGTTTTTCTTTTCAGATACTAATGCTCTTAAGAATGTTTAGTTTACTATTTCTGTATTTGATGTTATTCTTTTAATTTTTTTAGAAACTCTTGAAGAAATTGATCTACCTCCACCAATGGCAAATATTCCCTTAGTTAATGTTCAAGGTGATGTTCGAAGTTTCGGCTACATTAATGCGGCCCCTTTTCGGAGTACGACTTTAGTTCACATTTCTTTGCCAAGTGTTATAGAAAAAGATACATGTAAAGATTTATTGGGAATCAGGGGTGATCTTGTCAGAGATTCCCATTTTTGTGCAATGGACACTGTTAATAATTCAAGTATGTGTTTAAGAGATGAAGGTGCAGGATTCATTGTTAACATCGAAGGAGTTAAGACTGTTGTTGGCGTGGTCTCCTTTTCAACTAATATGTGCAATCCTAACTTCCCATCTGCTTACACTCGAGTCAGTCCCTATGTTGACTGGATATTGAGTGTTATTAACTCTTCATAATTTAATTAAATAACTTGGTGATGGATTTTGTCATTTAATTTTGAATAAATAATTACAAAACGAAACTTTAAACAATTTTATTTCTAACATAACCAGGTGCAATGTGAATCTTTATCGTTTTAATTTTTATACAACTACCGAAAAACATTTATGTAAATTGAAGGAGCCATAGAATTGAGCGAAATAAGTACTTGACCTTTGAATTTCACTGCTACTTCTTCGACGGTACAACACCCGTCACCGGTCCGTGTCTAACTAATTGACGTTTGACGCAAAAAGAGTTTCAAATGCTCTTTCTATTCATTTGCTAATCTTTCACAAAATGTTATGCATTTTTATATAATTTAACATTCAAATCTTAAAAATTCTTTAAATTTTTTAGAAATATATGTGGATCTGTTCCACACACTATACCTACCTTTGTTGCTTAATGCGTAATGCGAGAAAAGGATAGAACATTCCTAATTTAAATTGTACATTCAAATAAATCGAACAAACGATCGTTTTTGATTTCCTCAGTACAAATTCTTATACATATTTCGATAAAAGTTTTCAATGATGTTTATGTCTCTATTTTATAACAAAATGAAATGAAACGACTGAGGGACAGTGGCAGAGGTGTGTCCACCGATAGAGAACACGGGAAGGCGGATGGTGCTCCTCACGTCTGGAGCGAGGACCAGAATGCGCTGATTCTGGCATCTCCTAAAGATAGAAGACTTTCTCTCGATACTGACTTAAGCAGAGGAAGAACCACACCGACTCCCCGAAACGTATAAGCTGCTTTTTCGGAACCGATCATTAAATTTTTTAGTGAAAAAATATAGTTAGTTTCATTTTGTAACCTTGCTTTGGAGTTGGCATGAAGAAGAATTTTATATCAGAATAGACCAGGAATACACTTGCTTACGGGTACAGGCAGTAAGAGGCTTTACCAGAGATGGAATGAAGAGGGAATAATAGCTTTTTCTTGGGAATTCAGAGTAGTTGAGTATCACTGTACATTTTAAATTTGAAGAACCAGCTTCTTATCGATGCAGAGAAATCAAAGATAGACAAGTGCGGCTATAATCTTAATTGTGACTGTATATAAATTTTTCATTCTTAAATGTATTTATTTTACATTATCTCAATAGATTTGTGACAATTGTATATTACTTTTTTCTTCCATTTTTTATAATTAATCTCAAATGCATGTGTATTTGATGCGTTCGAAACCCCAGATTAGATAAATGGCTTGTTAAATTTTTTAGATAGCATGAAGAATTAGTTCCAAATAATTTGTCAAAATGATTGGTTTAAAATTGCTTGTTGTGAAATTTGCAATTCTCAATGTAATTTGCGTACAGAGTATTGAGTTTGAATCGAGGATCATAAACGGATCTTCATCTGAACATGTGGAATATGCAGCGCACATTTGGTCCTACGTTGGAACTCGGTTCAAACGTGGATCTGGAACTGTGATTAGTCAAAGATATGTTTTAACAGCTGCAAATATGATTCATGGATATAATTGGTAAATAATACATTGAAATTCTCTTTCAAAATGTGTTTTAAAGGCACTAAACTAACTCTTTAAACATTTCAACAGGTGGCTTGTTGCGTGGGGTAGTCATAATATGGCCGACACCTATCATACATCGGAACTCGAAGCAATTGCTCATCCCGACTATAATCCGGAAACATTTGAAAACGATATAGGTCTTATCGGAATCACCCCCTCTTGTAAGTAGATATTAAAACACATAAGATAAATTTAAGAAACTCGGTAATTATATATTTTCGACAAAAAATTAATATTTTTGTTATTAATGTGTCCCAAAATTATCGGAGCTTTTGGTTTGAAATTGAAGGAGAGTTTTAAACTTTTATCTATTAATTAGTTAATTGAATTTTTATAAGTTAGGACCATGTAAAATGACTATTTACTGGTAGAATATTCCCGATACACGGTCAGTTGAAGATGATATAAAAAACGTAATATTGACATCATGCGTAAAGTTGTCCAATTTTGCACCTTCGAAAAAAATACTTAACGTGCGCCAGCTAGAAGCACGGCATTGACACGTTCGCCATCTAGTGGACTATCTAGTGAATTCACTTTGACAAGTGAATTAAATTTAAAATGATTTTTTTTCTTTAAAGTACTGTGCACATAGGATCCGGAAGAAGTGTCATCAATAAAATAATGGCCGTTATCAGATTTTATAGTGAACCTTCTTAAAATTTGAGTTTTACGAAAATTTTAATTTCAATCCATTTATTTGGATTAGTATTGGTTTCGTGTACAAGAATAATTTGAATATTATTATTTCTTTACGTTGTTATTCGACACGGTTTAGCACTAATAACACACCTATTATAATTTTACTTTTCACTTTTCTCTCAATTTTGTTGTTTCGCGACGGTCCGGCTATCATTTATTGAGAATTTCTTATGTACTTAGACATATCAATTGACAAAACTGTAAACCAACTTTTATAACTTTTTTTGTTTTTATTATAAAAAAATATATTTTGTTGAAAATACCACAGTTATGAGCTATAACTGTCATTGAGAGTAATTTAAAATGGACTAAATGTCAGTCCATTTTATCACCAACAATTTCTACAACTTTTTAGATTTTTTAAACTGTTTTTAAAATTTACTAGCTCATTTTTTTGTCATCAAAAGTTTTATCTTTTTATTTACGGAAATTATAATGAGGGGAGTATTTGAGCAAAATTTGTCATTTTTTGTTTTGATGTATCAGTTCCTACAATATTGCATAAAATATACTTCTTTTAGGTTGTTAAGGTTTACCTTATCCCCCTCAAAACTTCATTTTTATTTATAAATTAACTTAGTTTTCTAGTTTTATGTTTTACAGAAACTATACATGTTTACATTAATTAATTAAAACATCTATTAAAGGTCTAATACGTTTCTGACATACAATTAAAGTTTTACCGTCAAAATTCGACCTCATTTTTGGTAAAGGATTTGCCTTTGTGCAATTAATATCCATTATTTTTTATCTAAACATGATTAAATTTAAGATGAATATATCTAAAATATAAAGATTATTGACTGTTTAAGAAGAGAAATTGAGATTTTTTTATGAGATATAACAGTTAATTCTCAGTCTAAATAGTTCGTAAATACTATTACGGTGAACGAAAAATTTAATATGATTGAAAAAATATTGAATACCAAGAAAATGCAATAAAAACTAGTTTATTTTGGAAAATACTTAATTAATCTTAGCTAAAACTGTCGATGGCTGTTTTCAGTATTTTTGTCCTTAAAGTTTAATGTCACTTTTTATTGTTTTCTCAATTTCTCCAAATTTAATTAATTTAACATTACAATTTTCGTATTGGTAAATCTAGGATAAATTACAAAACTAATGAACTATTCTACAACATAAAATTAAAGAGCTATTCAAAAATTCAAAGTGAACAAATTAAAACTAGAGTCTGTCTTGTTTTAATTTATATATATATAAATATATAAATAAGGTAAAACTAAAAATTGTGATAGGTGACAGGTGTGTTTTCTTATTTTTCTCTTAGATGTATGACCGTGCATGATCGGTAATGCTCTATGATTTTGTTATTTTACCACGAGTTAGGACTATGTATATTTAAAATAACGAAGACATAGAAGATAGTGCTTGCACACCATATACTTTTCTTAAAATTTTTCCAAAACATTTCCAATAACGATCGTCATCAGTGATGTGGCTCATTTTCATGGGAAACTAAGTTCATAAGCCGAATTGTGTCATTTAGAAATTTCAAAAACATCTCCTTCCCTAAAGTTGCTGTTTGCTTTGATAGAACATATGAAATTTGCAGTGGCACCAAATGAAAGTTGCAATGTCAGGAGGTCTAGTGTGGCGGAACTTTTGTAATTGTCTAATAAAATAAATAAATACTTGGCTAGACCAGACTGGCAACGTTGTTGCTTCGTTGACAGATATTATATTTTGAGGTAAATCATATAACACATAGAATACGATTATTTAAAGTGCTCAACATTTGGTTCATTTCCATAAAAGTAAAATTCATAAAGTTACGTGTATTGAGGAAGGATGATAAAAATTTCACAGAAGTGTACAAGTATAGGATTCAAAAGCTTTAAACCGTACTGAAAGTCCTTTATCCGGTATTTTTTTCTTTCCTTTTCATCCCAACAGGAGGACATAGGGCACTTTCACACAGAGAGAAGATTGATCGCAGTTTTGCTCCCACCTCTTTGAAATTCTCCACCGAAAGCGCTACTCTCAAAGAGGAATTCAAAGCGCAGTTCGTATGAGTTGAAAAGTAAAGAATACATTTAAAAATCCCCTCCTCTCAGCGCAGATCAAATCGAATATGATCTTGCTCCTCCGAAATTTGTGCACACAATTATTAAACTAAAACATTAAGAAAATACTCGGTTTCTTTTAAAATAGAATTCAAGTTGTTGCTGTTTATACATTAATGATTTATTATATGAAATGAAAAGAAAATAGTGTTTATTAATATTATCACACATTGTTAATTGGAGTGAGTGATAAGCTCATTGCCAATTGTCCAATATTATTTCATATCGAAAACTGGTTTTGTGTACTATTTCTCTATGAGATGGCCTTTCCACAATTAACTAGTTCATTCAATGGATATTGAAACTCGATAGGATAGGAAAGTTTTGAAATAGGATATCAGGATAGCATTTTCTTCAAATACAGAATTGTAAACGAATTAAGAAAGAAAGGAAAAGATGGTTATTAGGAAAGCGTTAGCCTGTAAACTATTATCAGAATTCGAAATCGGGAATAGGTCAAGCGCGCTACCACCTCGGCAACAGAGACTTAGCCGGTATGTTATTCCATAATTAACAACGAGTATATCCTTTTCTCTTTCAAATTCACTTTGAAAAGTATACATGTATACCAGAAGACTGAAACTGACTTCAGAATTTAACTTAAGTCTTGCGTCTAGTTTGGAACACTCTTTAGTTGAACTTCCTTTCTTCAGTAATTTTTTTATGAAAGACATAAAAATTGAGTTTAAATGCTCAGAATTTGAAGTTTAATTCAATAACAATAAAATAATGTTTATTAAACCCTTTCTTTAATTTTGAAATATTTATTATATTTTTCAGCAACTGTGGAGGAAATCGGTCTACCTCCACCACTATCAAACGTTCCCATAGCAAATGCACAAGGTGCTGTGCGAAGTTTCGGATATATTGATACGGAACCTTTTACATGGTCGAATTTTCTTCAGGTGTCCAACTCAAAGGTCATAGAAAAGAATACTTGTCAAGATTTATTGGGAATTAGAGGAGATGTAGTTGGAGACTCACACTTTTGCGCAATGGACACGGATCAAAAGTCAAGTGTGTGCTTGTTAGACGAAGGCGCAGGTTTCATCATTGACAGCGACGGAACTAAGACTGTTGTTGGAGTGCTCTCCTTTTCAACTAATATGTGCAATCCAAACTTCCCAGCTGCTTATACTCGAGTTAGTCCGTATGTTGACTGGATATTGAGTGTTATCAACTCTTTATAATTTAGTTCTTTAAAAATTAATGAGGTGTGGGAATACAAAATACAATTTGTAAAAACTACATATGAACAATTCTTATTGAATGTGGATTTTTAAATAAAGAAATCGGTATATATTTACCAATACTTATATTTTCTAAACTACCTTTTTATTGATGACCTTATATTGTTCTCCTGTTTGTTGAAACTTAAAACAGGTTTTGGCGAATAACGGCATTTCCGATATAAAAAATATATCAAACTGTCTATGGAAGAACGAAATTATTCTGAATTGAATGGCATGGTTTAAATCTTAATTTTTCATTCTCCTCCTATTTTCCTTTTTGTTTGTTTAATCCACGAACCGGCCATATTAACTCAAAAGGAACTAGCCAATGTTTTCATTTAAGTGCAAACTGATTTAGGTTCGGAATTGGACATTTAGATTAATCAAACTTACAAATGCACGTGTCTAATTTATTGAGTTATACCTGATTAGATAAATCGTCAATATAAACATAAATGAAAAGATAGTTTGATAACAGTTATAGGCACTTTAAATTAGTTTTATAAAAGAAGTCAAAATGAAAGGTTTGGTATTTTATTGTGCGACAATAACAATTATTTGTGTAACATTCGCACAAAGTTTAGAGCTAGATACAAGAATCGTTAATGGAACTCCATCTGGTCATGTGAAATATGTTGCGCGTATTGTGGCATATGATATTTACGCCAATGCCAAACGTGGATCTGGAACAGTGGTTAATCAACGGTTTGTCTTAACGGCAGCAAGTGTGATATACGGACAAGAATAGTAAATGAATTATTAATAAGGATTAACTTCTTATGCTTGACGAGCTTGTGACAATATTTTAATTTCTGAACCGTCAGTATCGTTAATTGACCAAACGCCCCTATTTAAAAATCGAATGGAAAAATAAAAAATAAAAATAAATTGAATCAGCATTTTATTTGCAATCGACTGCAATTTTAAAAATTAAAATTAATTAAGTATTAAAGCAGCTAGGACTGTTTTAAATTTAGAGCGACATAATGGTACTAATCATTCTCGTCGCTTAAGAGACAAATAAGAGGCCCAGAAGCAGCCATATATCAACTTTCATTATTGGGTAACTCAGAAAATTCTACGTCTCTATTTGCTCTTTTTTAATTTTTAAAATTGCAGCCAATTTTTAATTAATCTAGGATTTCAATTTTTAGGGACATTTCGTCGCTTAACGGTACTTATGGCTCAGTAATAAAAATATTTCCAATGTCACAAACTCGTGAAACAAACATAATTCAAATATTAATAAAATCTCGAAACTTTGAAACAGTTGGATGATATTTTGGGGAAGTAATGACTTGTTATATACGTATTATTCATCAACTTCCGATGCAGTCGCTCATCCCGACTTTAATCCAGAAACATTGGAAAATGATATCGGACTCATACCAATACGCCCAAATGGTAAGTAGTGGTAAAGACAAAGAAAATATAATTATATTATAAAGTAGTTACCTACAGAGGTGTGTGTCGCTGGAAGCTGGGCCACCGGGTCAGTTGAATTTTTAATAGATTGTCGTTTAAACTTTTGCAAATCCGTAATACATTAACTTTTTATTTTAAAACCACAAAAAAGCAATTTTATAAAAATACATTACATATTTTTTTTAATTTCACATACTAATGATCTTGTCGAATTCCGTTCACTAGTCGTATTTCTAATTATCATATTATTCTTTTAATTTTTCAGAACCTCGAGAAGAAATCGGTCTACCTCCTCCAATGGAAAATGTTCCCGTAGTAAACGTACAAGGTGATGTTCGAAGTTTTGGCTATATTAGTACGGAACCTTTTCTAAGTTCAGATCTAGTTCATACTTCTTACCCAAGAGTCATAGAAAAAGATAAATGTAAAGAATTGTTGGCTAGCAGAGGTGATCTTGTTCAAGACACTCACTTTTGCGCACTGGATACTGTTAACAATTCAAGTATGTGTTTAAGAGATGAAGGCGCAGGATTCATCGTTGACATCGATGAAACTAAGACTGTTGTTGGAGTGCTCTCCTTCTATACTAATATGTGCAATCCAAACTTCCCAGCTGTTTACACTCGAGTCAGTCCCTATGTTGATTGGATACTGAGTGTTATCAACTCTTTATAATTTAGTTGATTAATAGTTAATCAGGTGATGGATTATATCATGTAATTTCAAATAAATAGTTACTGAACAGGTACTTTTCATTTATTACCTAATCTGATTAGACTTTCAATGTGAGCTACTGACTGCCTGTTATGACTTCGCAACTCAAACTTCAAAATTCTGGACATATTTTGGATTATGTAACTACCCTCATCAGTAGATTGTTTAAATAATGCCCCATAGCGGAGAAAAGGGTAAAGTATTTGCAAATCGGCTATGATATAAAGTTGTAATCTGTTAAGAGATATATTGTGTGTAAATTTGAAGTTACAGCATCTTTTGGTTGCAGAGATAACACGGAAAAACCAGTGCGGTTTTAACCTTGATTTACAGTGGTACATACATTGCGTTTCATCCTTTTACGACAGGTGTCTTCGATTAAATTTTAGTTAATATCTCGGAGTTTATTAATCTAATGTTTTGGCACGAAGAAAGGTCTTATCATTGGCCTTCTCTGGACTATAAAACAAAAGTTTAGGTTTGTTGCAAATAATTAAAAACGCCTTATAGAAATATCGTTTCATTCTTTTACGACAGGGAACTTGTTTTCTCCCAATGCGACAAAAAGAGATGATGATTTTTTTAAACTTAAATAGTTGTAAATGTATTGTTCAATATATACAGTTTGAAAAATTGGGTCGCTATGTCATAGTAGGCACGCAGTAACTATCTTTGGAAGTCTAAAAACCCTGATTTCGAATTATGAGAAAATAGTATAAAAATTTTTTGAGTT
>JXOV01000159.1:1612-15797 GCA_001014945.1 Clogmia albipunctata | reverse complement strand
AAAAAATAAAGATATTGATTTATATAAATTGAAGATATAATTGTATTTATCATGTTTATGTGTTATTTCAATATAAAATTTAATTTTCAGGTGACAAAAAGTGTGTTTTAAAATTTGGTTCGCCGGGATCATTCATATTTCACCGCATATTTAACTAAATACTTGTTTTTTCCAAGTGAAAGTATTAGGCATGTGTTCTAACTATATCCATTCTTCGTTTGTATTACCAAAAGTAAAATAATATAGCGTCAAAATAAAAATATCTTCGAAAAACCCTGAAATATGAAATGATTCCGCTGGTTGCACTAATGGAAATGATTTTCAATGTAAAAGTGTTCGCCATGCGAACGTGGAAATTAATAGCGAGCTTATAGAAACACTGCCCTGAATGGAAATTCTTCACAAATTTTAGGAAAACGTCTAATATCAAGTCGACTTCTCTTTAGTTTACGCATCTATTGGCAATGGTTTATGGAGCACTTTTTCAAGTCCAAGTACAAATTTGTCACCTGAGTGGAATGAAGTCGATAATGCAACGAGAGTTTGTAAAGTAGCATTACCTACCAATGTATAATATGTTTTGTGTAATACCAATCGACCACACTACTGGTTCGGATTTCTTCGAATATCGACAGGACTGGGATTGACTTGCATGAGAAACTATATTACGTTGATGACACTGTTATAGCTTTTGTCAGACTTTGCCGCACTAGGACAACAAAGTACTAATTCAGAGACTTTTTCGACGATATTATTTGGCATTCCAAAAAGAATTTTCGGGTCATTTAATAACCATTGATAAATTGAGGTTCCACTGGTACTGTTCAGAGATAAATCATAAGTCAATTTTCTATTTCCAAACTTGATGAAGTCAATCGGATAGCAAAAATATTTAGGAGATTTTCGCTACCACGACTGGCTGTATTATAGATCAAAACCAAACTTTTACACGCTTCAGCAGGTCAATATATTTTTCTGGAGGAAAATTATGTTATGAAATAAATCACAATTTTTATTAAAATTCTAAAATCGTACGAATACTTAAATTGAATATTCCTGAGATTAAAATAGATGTTAATTTATTTTAAATATTCTTATGTAATTAGAACCTACATTTATACATAGTTCCTGAGGAAATAAGTATTAAATTTTTAGACAAGAGACATAGACACTTTTTGCATTAACCGGATAATTTTCGATTTAATTGTAAATTAGACCAAAGATCGCACCTGGTTAGCCATATTTTCTTAAGAAATATCGCAATCAATTTTCTTTATAAAGAATCATGTTTAAGGAAACTGAAATGAGTTATTCCTTTCTTAATGTATCATATGTACTTAAGATATGGGATCAACTTACTAATTCATTTATATTAAGGTTATTAAAACCTTTTTGAAACGTGATAAAAATATACAAGATATAATCACTTAATCTTCTAAGTTGTTTAGAATTTAAAATAATGTGAATATAAGAAAATTAAATTAAGTCGATGACTACGTGAATGACACAAGTTTCATTAATTTTCATTCTTTTTTCTTCAGAATGTAAGCATGTATGAATTAATCTTGGTGATTTGTATGTTTTCCGATATTTAATTAAAATTGAATAGTTTAATTGGACCAAACAACCCATTAATGAGTTATAATCCTCACTCATTACAGACAAACTCACATAAATCCCACATACGATATATTTGGTACCGCATCCGCTCTTCTTTTGGCTTTCTGTATCGTTTCTGTTCGTATCCGTTCGTGTGATAATTCTGGGCGCTTCAAGTGTTGGTGAGGCCTGATTTTGGGTCTTAACACTTTTACATATAAGTACATATGAACGAGCACCGGGCCGTTGCACTATCGTGATTCCTTGGAGGGGTGGGTTCCACCCACTGCATCCCACTCGAGTAAGCGTTGTTCCTACCAACTTTATATTTAAGGAGTTTGGCAGGATATATTCGTCATGGACCCCCTTTTAGACACAGCTCACTTGGGCAGTATAGGTCAAACATGCAAAAGATTAGTGATAGTTGTGAATAGACAGTTAGTAAGGGATAAGTTTATAAATTTAAAGTTTATTATAATTATTTATTATGATGATTGATGATTTAGTCTTCATTTTGGACACTAAAATCACGGTTATATATGTCCCAATAAAAATACAACACATTTACATTTTATTTTTTTTCTCAAAACTATTCTATTTACAATATTTATTCTAACTTAACTTATATACAATTTCGTATTGTTAATTTAAATGGTCATATCTATTTCTTGTATAATTTTAAGTATTTTTGTGTAGTGATTGAATTTGAATTCATTTATATTTTTAAATTTTGCTTTAAGTAGATAAACGTGTTTTTTTCTTATATCTACAAATTTTTTTCATTTGAATAAAATGTGTTCAATATTGTTTTTGATATTACATAATTCGCAATAGTATTTGAAATCCTCATCTTTTCTTATATGTCCTGTCATGATTCTTGCTATTACTTTTGCGTCTTTGTTTTTTAAATTTTTAAGTAACATTCTTGGTCTAATTATTTATTATATTTCCACTTTTATTTCAAGCGTAGACAAAAAGATTAAAAAAAAGTTGCATTTGTCCCTCAAACAATTTACTAATCCGAATCGTGTTCCTACCAAATATGATTATTAAATCGATGTAAATAATTTTCTCGCTCTTTTAAGACACAATATGGTTAATTAAAACAACCATTTCCAAATTGAAGAAAATCAATTAAAACTTCCATCTCCTCTTGCTTTATCTCAAAGTCAGACCAAACAAAGGAACTAAAATTTTACCAGCCCGAATTTTTCTTTTATATTTTTCGTAATAATAATTTAGTGGACTTAAATGTGAATTTGGTTAAAATATATATATATGTATTTCTATATTTCCTGCACCCTTCTTTAATCTAACGATATTAAAGGAGCATGTGTGCCAAATGGTGCCGAATATAATTTAAATATTTGCTCTGCGAAAAAATAACGCGTCCGCAAAACCAAGCGAGAGACCAGGAAAAGGTCCGGTCATTTCATTTAAAATCTATATCTCAGCAAACTTTTTATTTGACAGGGGGTGTTTGAATGTGTAAATTAGAAAATGAGAGACACGATCCATTTGGTTGGGGATTTGAAACTTTTTGGATTTGGGGCTCAAACCAATATCACAACAATAATGATAAGCATAATTCTGTGCACCCGAAATCCCGTTCCAATTTGTAAAATTACATTTTCCCGGGAAAATTTCGTTGGAAATTATTTCAATTGATAACAACAATAATAATAAGGGTGGCATACGAATTGGGTATGTAATTATTGTTTGCTTTGGGAAGCGATTAATTAAAGTTTAATTAACCTAATTCCTAGAGGAAATCACGCTTTCAAATTCATAAAAATATGGAATAGCGATTGTTCTTTGTTAATGAAGTTGATAATAAAAGTCGCATATGCTGTTAATCCCTTCTTGTTGAATCTGAAAGTCAAACATTATGCGATATTTTGATAAATATATGGTAAATATTTCAGTACTTTAAAAAAATAAGATAAACCGATTCAAATAAATCACAGGACATAGCTATTTTATTGAACTAATTATCATACACCCGATGAAAGGGCCGGATTTTTTAGTTGACACGAAAGCATTACCATTACACAAATCATTACTTTAAAATTTAAACATGGTTAAAACTTAAATTTATGGAAGGTTTATTAGAAAATCTGATAACTGCCATTATTTTATTGAGCACATATAATCAGGATCCAATTTTAACCTCATTGTAGAAAACAAATTTCATTTTAAAAATCAAATGACCATTTAACCCTAACCAACTCAAAAAGATTTTGTAACGATTCAACCCAGATTCAAACCCAATTTTAATTCTATTTGATATGTTCGTTAGCGATATCATTTCAAATAATCAAATACAGATAATAATTCAATATATCGCAACAGTGAAACCCTTGTAAATATTACATTATTATTATTATTGCAACCATTAAAGCAACTCCTGTAAATAGTAACAAGTATTTCTATTTGAATAATTGATCACAGAGAAGTATTCCACTACGTTCCCAAAACCAATATCTAAAGGACTTCACACGCTAGCAGGACTTAACGTTTTTTTGCACTCCACCCAAGAGCATTAATTTTTTTACAATTTCCTCTTAACTACTTGGCCATAAGCCAAATGCCTATTTTATTGTGACAAGGAACATTTGTTTGTTTTAATTTATATAAAAAAAATTCTATTTAAAGCAATATAAGGCCATTACTATAATCCAGTTAAGTAGATTTATTTCTGATATCAACGTAATGTGTAAAATTATCAAACAAATATAGCCAAATTATATGCATGTGACTGATAAAACGGTTCTTTCACTAGTGAAATAAAAATTCAAAATTATCACTACGTGCCATAAAGTGAAACATTTCGAAACTTAAATGGATACAGAAAAGCGTATGTTTCGATACGGAAGTGTAAAAATAATTTTTACTAATAAACATTTCAAATAAATAACATGTAACTTATTTTTAAAAAATAGCCCTTGAAACATTTTATGGCAAATATAATAAAAGTAAAAATAATCCCTGAAAACGCATTATTGTTGTTTTTTAACGAATAAAATTGCATGATAGTGATTTTAAAGGTTCAAAATTGCATTTATTTTTCTAAATATTCAAATTTTGAGTTTAAAAATCAAAGTTTAGTTTAATTCCCAATGATTTCTTCTTCATCAGTCACTTCCAATCCTTTTTAAGTAGTTATTCTTAATCTAAAACCAACAATTTTTATCAAAAAGCATCGATTTTTTTATGATTGCACGATTTTCCCAAAATTCAAATTAAACACTTTGCTAATTTTACTTGAAATCCAATCAAATTTGGTTAGAAATAGCTTGTTAGTTTTTCAAAGTTCCGTTTAAAAAAAAATTACAATTCCAGAATTATTTAATTATTATATTTATATTATAATTAATTATTGAAACATTCTGGTGCCATTAATAAATTTGTAGCTGAATTTAAGGGAATTTTGCTGAAATTCTAAATATATTTGAACACGAAACCATTACACAAATCAACCAGTTTTAAGTTTAAATTTGGTTAAAACTGAAATTTAAAGATGGTTCATTAGAAAATCAGATAACTACCATTATTTTATTGAGCACACTTTTCAGCATGCTTTTAATACGAAATTTTGTTGTTAACAAATATATACAAATTGTCAATTATGCGAAATGAAATTTGCAGTCATAATAAGATTCGTCTCTTTCCGTTTGTATGAAATTTACACAAAAATAATGTCCCTACTCTTCTGAACCTGTATACAACAAATATTTCCATATTAAGAAAAGAGGCGGAAAATTTCAATACTGCCTTACATCACCAAATTGTAGTAATAGAACAAGAATAAAAATTTAATTTTAAATTTTAAATATTGATTTTTTTAAAGCGAAGGTGCTTAGATATGGGTTACCAAAAACAGACATGACGCTGGTACTTATTAAACCAATTTTGTTGGTTACTATCAAAAGGCAAGAGTTCTTACAACAGCATATGCGGTATCTGGCTGTGCTCCGTCAATCCCTTCCCAAAATCAAAATTCCAAAGTTTGACCGATTTCGTTCTTTTTCCAAAAAGGCTGCTTTAACTCAAGTAATAAAATGTCTAAGTTAGATTTTGCTAAAATTTTTACGTCATAGTTATTGGTTTATATAATTTTTTAAGTGATTTAGTCGTAATAAATTCATGTAAATTCAGCGTCACCGTGCGGATTTGCCGAGAACTTATCAGATTGTACATCCATTACATTATTATAAACATAGTTAAAGTATCAACTTGAAATATATTATGTCTTTTAAAATAAGACATTCTTTAGAACAACTTGATTTATATTACGTAGGGTTGTATTTTATTTCAATTTATTGACAGACGACATGCTGAATCATTGGGGAAATCAACAAAGTAGGCTTATGCTAAATTTGCACATCTTAGCCGAGCTGAAACAAGACCCTCGTGACTCGAATAATCATCGGTGATTTACAGCCATCCCCGTGTAAATCCCTAAATATATAGCCCTAATAACACTTCTATTCAATTTTATTCTTCTATTTAATGAAGATGAATTCTTTTCTATTTTTATTCCTATTATTATTTTGCATCCCTTACTCCATCACACTACAGACAAAAAGCTTTTTCAAACTTGTTTGCGAATTTAAAATCGTAAATTGAATTCAATGTCATTCAAATACTATTGTTCGAAGAAATCTTGTTTGTCAAGGAATGGCGCAGACAATCGTGATAAATTATTCGCAAAGTTTTCCAAGTGAAATTTACATGCGAAAATGTTCAACTTTGAACTCTTTCTTATTAACAGTTCCGTTTAATGAGCGAAACCTCCTTAAGAAAATTATGTGAGAGCACGAACCTCTCTTGGATTCAAGAGTAAGCCTCAAGAGATTGTCAGGATATAGTTATTAATTTAATCAAGATCTTGGCCACGTTCAAGATAACTTTTAACCAAAGACGACATCACTAAGGGAATTAAAAATAAGTTCTTCAAAACTTATAAGAGTCCTAATAAGATATAACTATCCTCTTTGGATTAACAAGAAATTGCATTTTTTTTTGTTTCTGCTAAATAGTTATTTAAATTGAAATACAATATATATTTTACTTACGAAAGAGACATTTCATCGGAACACGTTACCTATTCAGTCTGAATACATCTATCGAGTATATTTAATTGGTTTCTGAAAAAGGGGTTTAATTCATTTGTATTTGTTCGTGTAAATTAAACGCGCAGTGGACAGTTAGATGTTAATTTATTTGCGGCCAAGAATAGACTAGAGAATAACAATTTAATCAGCTATCATTGTGCTATGCAAAAATGAACAATGGGTATTCGATACATTCCCAGTCGAAGAGGCCTGAAGAGGAACGGGGAAAAAAGTAGTTGGAAAGTTGATGCTAAGTAGGAGCCGTAATCACTGTCATTGGAGATGCGTTCGCCAAATATCTTATTTCTGTTAAGAGAAAATGTTTTTGCCTGACTGTAATGAATGTGATATTAAACTGAGGCTAGAAAGTATTGTTACCCCTAAGTTACGCACTACATTTTGTGCAATTAATTTTAACTTCGATGAAGATGACTTGTTCTTAGGATAATTGCGAAACCAAATAATATTGTTGATTTTGTTTCGGCAAGGAAAAGATTGATTTAATACAATTTTTATTAGTATTGGTGCATTTGAGCGCGTTAAATTAGTCAAAATCTATTATTGGCTCATTTTTCACCAGAAGCCGCTTGAAGAAAAACAGGAGTCGATTTCAGACAGGACGTAGATGCCGTAAGTACTGATATTGGAAACGTGTTCGGAACAATACTCAAAATCTTATTTGATAATATCGACTCTAATCATGATGTGAATAATATGGAAAGCTGGAATATATATTATATGGCTAAAAGCATCGATATCATATATATGATAATAATACAATATTCTATGTTTTTCTATGAAAACTTCAAATAACTCTTAACCATTATTGCCTCAGATTTAGGATGAAAATTAATCAATATGGATAGTGGTTATTTGTCTTATTATATTTTATTATCTGTTTTTAAAAAAGGAACCTCTTCCTTATGAAGCAATTACGGAATGCACTCACATTTCATTTAAGATTGCCTTGTATCTTTAAGGAATATTTTTTTAATAATAAATAATTATCTCGAGACATTTTTATTTTATATTTGCTTTCTCAAAATTGTAAAATGTCCTTTTTTTAAATTTTGAAAAAGCAAATATAAAATCAAAATGTCACGAGTCATAAACTCAATTAATTATTAAGTAGATTTATTGATTTTTTAAAATCCTTTAAATTTCGATATAACCAAGTTAAACAATTTTAAATATAAATATTGAAATGTCAAGTGGGAAGGATATTTGAATAAATTTGGCTTTTAACCAAAAAGAATGTAAAACGAGAATCCTTCTAAATTCAGAAAATGTCAAGTAAAGAGATTAGTCTTTGTATCAAGAAATAAAAACAAAGGGAGGAATTGTGTTGATACAAAGGAAAAAAACCAAAAGACATTAATCGTCTGTTAGATTTTATCTTTCGCTAGACTGTCTCTTTTTTGTTTTGTTTTAGAAAGGAGTGAAATGTTTAGGCTATTTATTCCAAATCCCAGTCAATTCCCAGGGGAAAATTAAGTCAACGAATTGTGACACCTAAGGGAAAACACTTGACAAACGAGTTAGATAAGTATATAATTCTCTTTGTCATCCCGTCTTTGACTTACTTTTTCTTTATTGCTTGTTTTGGCACATTTTTTTGCGGATTCGGACAAATTTCTGTTTATGTAATAAATATGTTGCTTATTTGTGATGTTGTTGAAATGATAACAAATATTATAAACAATAATTTATTCAAATCTTAATCCCTAGTGAGTAACGTTTTATAGTTTTTTTTATTGTAATTTGAAAAATTTATTAAGAATTTTTTTGTGAAAATATAAAAGAGAATATACAAATTTTTTTTATTAATAGATGAAAAATAATACATAATTAATTAGCGAGTTAATCCCATCATATATAAATTAAAAATCATAAATGTTAACTCGCAAGAATGGTGCCTTTGTCAATTTTATACAAATTATTATGGTCCAATATAAAAATAAGAACGGTTGCCCCACTCTACTCTTTCTTCTTTTTAAATGTGGTTGTGACAATTTTTTCTAAATTGACTATTTGATTATCTGGTGGCAGTTATTGAAACTAATAGCTTACATCGAAACAAAATGTCGAAGTTTTTGAATTTCAAATTGAAATTTGTCCTTGAAATGCGATTGAAACAGAATGTTGAAGAGGTGTCCACATTAAAATATTGGTAGTAATTTGAATTTTTACAAGAATTTTAATTTAAAAATAATGATCTGTGATGTAGTTTTTGCGTCGCGTAAAAATAGAACCAAAATTTCATTACTGTTCTAGGAGGGTAAAACCAATAGACAATTTTCTATTTTTACTAAATTAAGTGTAACATGTGGTTGCCTTTAAGGTTTTAGAAAAATATCAGTAACATATATTCTACGAATTTGAAATGGGGTTTTACTAACTAAGCCATGCTTTTATATGTATAGCTTTAATGCTATTGGTACAAAAATTTCAGTCCTTATATATAATTCAAAGCATTCAAAAAACGCATTTATTTTTTTAAAAATGTACATCAATATTCTAACAAATATTAAATAGGTCGTTGATAATAATAAATTTCTAATATCCTGTACGTAATTACTTTTAAATTGAGCATAATATAAAGAAGGAATTATCATTTTGACTATCGATTAATATAATATCGAAAAACATTAGGACAAGTGATCCAAAACCCAGAGTTTAAATAGGTCACAAATAATATTGTTATAAAATTTTTTTATTCAAACTATTTGTGAACGAGTTATATAAAAGGTTTCGAATCAAGTCAAGAATAGTCACTCCCAACCTGGTAGAATGAGATAGATAATTCGAGAGAATTGGTAGAATTTCTCATTTATTCACGAGGGGTGTAATAGTTATTTGGAAAATTATTCAAATAGATTTATATGGATTTTGGTTTCTTTAGTTTGGTCTTACGTTAAACAAATTATAAGAGAAACATTGAACAGAGAAATAAAAAGGGAAATAACGAGAATATAATATAAAACACTAACTATCAATGTCCATATTTCCTTCCATGAACTAAATATTTAACATACAAATTGAAGATTTAAAGTCGATAATTGAATGAAGAAACGTATAATATTTAATATTACTTTATTATTTTCTGTTCTCAAAACATAATTGTTTTATGAAATTTGTATTGGTTTTATTAGTCTCTGGAGCATAAAATAATAATTTCATAAAGAACCAACAAAAGCGTTAATGAAGCTGAAAATTAGGCCACATTTTTTGCAATAAAAATTGAATAATATATTTTTACGACAATACTAAAATTGGAATTTATATTCTATATTTGTGAACGTATCTTCATTTATTTTACTACCGAGCGGAAAAAATTATGTCTTGAAAAAATTGGCGAGTGCAGAAAGTCTGATAACATTCGTAGCCTAAAACTCGGTATTTTTCGCCAAGAAATTGGCATTGCTAAACCGAATAGTCTGCTATTTCAGATTGCTGCCTTTTTATTAGAGAAATTTCCGGAACATTTTCACCAAAATTATTATTCACTTTTTATCGTAAATGAATAATGTGTCAACATATTAAATAACCATTTCTGTAATTTCGCCAAAATGATTACACGTGTGCGCATATTTGCCATTTCTCGTGGAATGAAAATGAAAATGTATAGTAAATGGAGAACATTCCACGGGAAACATAAAGTCATGACCATTAAATTTTGACCGCCGTTTCCACGGAAATGTCGGTGTTAAATATTTCAAAAGATTACAGAACATAAAAAACCAAACTCACATATGAAGCGAATAAATTGCATTTTTGCCAGAAATCTGAAGGGAATTTACGAGAGCAAATAGTGGAGAAATGCCTTCGTCAAGCGTTTCAAAATGGAAAATGTGACGACAGGTTAAGAAATTTCCTTTACCAAGCAGAATTTTTCATGCAATTTTTGTATTAGAAGAATTTTAATGAAAATGCTTTCATCAATTTATTTCTTTAAAAAATTTGCTGATTATGCAATTAATAAATAATATCTCAGATGTATATTTTAATTTATTTTATGCATTTTAGTTACATAAATCGATAAAAATAAATTTTAAAAGTTGTTTCATAAGACAAGTGCTTCAAAGAATTCGTTAAACAACTAGTGCTTTTTTTTATTAGTAAAGAGTGACCTCCGTGAAAGAAATCCATCAAATTTACAATACAAATAGAAGTAAGTTTCGTTGTGTGTGGTTCGACTATATTTGCGGATTATCGGGTGGTCTAAATTTAAATAGAACTAAATTAACTTTTTTCTGGCCATTGAAATTTGAACTATCCGTTAACGAAAGATAGTTCCTGTGCAAGTAAGAGATGCTAAGACAAAATTTTACCAGTTGCACCGTAATGAGGGAATGAAACAGAAAACAATGTGACTTTAAAGAACCTTAGGATCTACTAATGTCCCGTCCTTATCAGCGCTGGGTCAAACCAATTACTTGAACTCCAAGAGCCCCCAACTCTTATCTCTTGCAGTAACTAGAATAAATAACTTTAACTGTAACTGACCAGCCCAACGAAATTATCCTTGGAACGTACTTATTGGAGTACTTATTATTCTAGGACATTATGGAAGATAGCGGCAATTATACAACTCTTGAATCACTCAACTCCATGACCAAATTTGGAGGACTTGATAAAAACCCTCTTATACGTATGTCCCGACAACTTGTTCTTTTTGTTTTCAATTTTGTAACGAACACTTAGCTTTAAGACTTATTTGTCTATTACATTTTGTAATTCAAATCTTCTTAAAAATATCAGAAATCCTTAATCCTTAAAAATATCAAATTTATTTTGTCTTTTGAAATAAATTAATGTGGTTTGTAAATATAAAGTTATGTTATCTTGCCACTAAGAAACAGAAAGGCAGCGAAATTGACATAGACGCTGTCTTTGAAAAAAAGGCTGTCATTATAAACTCAAGTAATTGCTTCAGTATAAATAGCCTGGCCACCTTGATATTATTCTTTTAGAAAAAATTCGAAAAGACTATTTATCCATCAGTTGTCTTAGAATAAAAAGAGTAGTTGTGATGAGAAACAAGTTTAAAACAGTATTCTACTGTATTTTAAAAATTGCATCTTTATTTGATTCCATTTTGTTTCTGTATTTGAGTATTTTCTGCATGGACAGAACGTCATAAAATACAAATTTTGCAACATGTGCATTTAACAAATGCATAATTTAGCTGCTGTTTGTACACAAAATTATTAATGACTCCTAAAATTTAGCTCTCTCTTTGTAGTTTATGTAGAGTAGCGAAATTACCACATAACATATTAACAAATGTGTGATTTGAAAATGATTACAAAGCAAATTAATCATTTCTAAATGACATTATTCTGGCCAATAGAATCCGTCTGGACAATATGTTTGTCCAATATTACCCATTAATATGATACTCATATGAAATAACTATACTAATCCAACAAAACGGGTTTCATATAGAATTAAATTTAAATTTATTTAGAACTGTTGTAATAATTATTCCAAAATGGAAATTTTAGAAGTTAAACTCAATAATAAATTATTATGACTAACAAAATATCATTATACGTGAATAATTCTCTTCATTTTTTGTATTAGTAACATTTCGGCTTCGCTGACGTGTAGCCTTCAGAACTGATAATTGGTTGAGTACTTATAATTTCTGGACCTTTTCTCTATCTATAAACCAAATATATGCTGCTGAATTAAATAAGTACTACTAATAGACCAAACGAGAGGTATGCCATTTTGACCATATATCGTTTTGAAAAACAATTTAATATATAATTAAGACTCTATCTCTAGAAAATCTTATTTTAAGATAACAATGAATCTCTAAGGGATGAATTAAGCACCTTATAAATATGTTAATTAACGAAAATCCCAAAATATGCCCTATGCCATTTTATCCATATTTTCCCTATATAGAGTAATTATATTAAAAGAGACAAACTTTTCCCACGACATTCCATCACGAAACTAGGAGTAGTCTCAACCATCGGGTGTTAGACTTAACGTGACTGTTTATTTTTCAGTGTATTAGTTGTCAATTAATAGCACCTTGACCAGTTGTAAACGGATCCAGTCAATGCGCCCATTTTTTTCGCCATTACTTATTTATAATTCGCTATGAATATTATTTCGCAATTGATATGCACAAATGGAAAAATATCCGTCCGGGATTTACTTTGAAAATAAGCTCTATTTTGAATTAAAGTTAAAAAAGTTTATTAATTTCGAATATTATCACATACCAAGGATAATTTAACTAATAATCAGGAAATTCGTCAAAATATAATCAATAACTTATGATTTGCTTGGTTGAAAAAAAGGCTTATGTAATAGAATTGACCATGTTTTCATATAGTGGCATTGTTTTTTTCAAAATGAAGGAAATGCCAAATATAACCTTAAAAATTAAATATCTTAATATTATGTTAACTGTTGTAAATATACTCATATCTGAATTTGGATTCATTTAAGGGTTGAAAAAAATAATATACATCGAACATAATTTGGATAGAAAAGTTCTATCCAAATTATGAGTTCTGTCATAGAAATTTTTCTTTTGAATATAATACGTACTTATCTAATTAAAAGAAAATCTTTGAAAATTAGTAGTGTTTGGTGTAGTATAAAATAATTATATATATTTTTATTGTTTATATATGATATGGGACTTTAATTGAATTTTATTATTGATTGGTCAAAGTTAAAAATATTGGAAGTAGATTTATGTACTCTAGTAAAATAAAATTGAAATTATAACACTCAATTTTTTCGTTAACTCGTTTTATATCTTGTATTCCTTTCTAGGATATGGTCGCAAATAGTCGTAATTCATTGATTTATTCGTTTTTAGGGTTTCATTCAAAGATAATATTATATATTTAAATATCAATCCGTTAAATCATCTATAAAAACGTCTTTAACAGAACAAATTTTAGTGTAATAATGTCAATTTTAGGGGACAAAAATACATAAACATTATTAAACACTCAGATCCTCTTCAAAACGCTTACTGTTCAAAAAAACATTTAATTCAGGTTGTACTGTTGAAATCAGTTTCGTTATTTAAAGTGAAAATTTGTCAATTTGTTGGTTTAGTTGAATTATAGTATTATATTATTTGTTGAACAGATATTGACCACATCTTTTCTTTAATATTGTGAAGTACAGACGGAAATTGTTAAATTATGTTAATCCACTAAATGTACGAATTTATTTTAATGTACTCGTAATTTCTCTATTCTAAGGTAATGAGCAACTCTTGCAGTTTTTGTAGTTTAAAGCGAGGAAAAACGAAATAAACGAATAAGAAAAGATAAGACATTATTTTGGAGAGTCTTTTTCTTGGCCATTCTCAGAAAGGTGGACATTTTTCAACACTCACTACGCTCATGTTTAAGTAATACTTTATCTTATCGACCCACACTCGTCAGTTTTGGTTCAAAAAGCGATCATAAGTCCTAAAATGAACT
>JXOV01000158.1:3576-17616 GCA_001014945.1 Clogmia albipunctata | reverse complement strand
GATTTTATGAGATATTGTGAGTTAGTTCAATGGATTTTATAAAAAGTAAAAACGAAAAAGTCTTTGGATTTCTTTGTTTTGAAGTAAAGTACAGTGTGATTGATAAGAGTGTGCCATTAAATTTATTTGAGGTGTAAAATTATAAGAAATTATATTGAGTGTTTTACAAAATATCTGTAATTTATAATTATTATTGTGGAATTTATAATTTAGTTTTAATTTCTATAGTTTACATTCTTAACACGTTTTTATGCAATGATATGTGTAAATATCTGGTCTGGTTTCTTCTTATGTTAAAATATTTCAATATTTTATTAGTTGAAATTCTAATAAATTAAATAAAAATCAGTATCCAGTCGATCTTCTCAAAGAACTGTTAATGTTTTATTCGAGGCTTATAACTGTTACTGAGACAGAATACTAATGAAATAAGTTTTTTATATCGTATTTGGTTGAATTATGGAGAAGTAAAAAAATGATGATTATAGCTTTTGGTTAATTTTCATTGATTGATTTATATTATTAGGGAAAATACGTATAAATTCACAAACTATATGTCAATTTGTAGGTTATAATATATTGGTAGTATNGAATACTAATGAAATAAGTTTTTTATATCGTATTTGGTTGAATTATGGAGAAGTAAAAAAATGATGATTATAGCTTTTGGTTAATTTTCATTGATTGATTTATATTATTAGGGAAAATACGTATAAATTCACAAACTATATGTCAATTTGTAGGTTATAATATATTGGTAGTATACAACAAAGCCATATTTTACAGTAATCATGTTTTAGTTGCAAGAAATGAGCAGAAAAAAATTAAACGACTTTAAACAGAGATTGGTCAAAATCCGTTTTGTCCAATTCAATTTCAATGTAATTATTGGCATAGTTCGCTAGTCAAACGCTAGTACTAGAAGCTTGAATCCTATGCCAACAATTTATCAACTTTTTTCGTGTCTAGATCTCGATAAAAGATCGTTAAAGCCCACGTCATTAAGAAGAAACGGCAAAAATTGAATGGAATTAAATTTACATTTTTATACGGCACAAAGACAAAAATCAGTAAATTAAAATTTAAAATTTGTTTTATCTCAAATTTAAACAAGGTTTACTAGAAAATCTGATAACTGCCATCATTTTATTGAGTATACATCTTCCAGATTTCCGTATTTTAAGGATAAAATTTCAATTTGAAAAATATATGACCTTTTAATACGACATTTTATTGTTAGTAATGTGTACAAATTGTCAATTCTGTGAATGAAAACCGTTAGTTATTAAGATTGATTTTGAATTGGACTATGAAATTTCCAAAAGAAAAGATGGTAAAACGGAAGGGGTTTTGACTGATTTGTATGAAATTTATCCTTGTTTCTTCTTCATGGTTTAGCCCAATACTGTTATATTTTTCTATTACATTGCTTAACTGTTAATTAAATGAAATTAACTGGATTATCCTTTTTTACAGCGATGGAGACAAGATGGCGCCCAGCGTGGAGAAGAAGTTGGCGGAATTGGAGATGGGTTTGTTGCACTTGCAGCAGAACATTGACATCCCGGAGATTTCTCTGCAAGTCCATCAGGTGGTGGGGCAGACGATCAAGAAGTGCGCCGACGAGAACCGGAAGGCGAAGGTGGCTGACTTTGGGGACAAGGTGGAGGACTCGACGTTCCTGAATCAGCTGCAGAACGGCGTGAATCGGTGGATCAAGGAGATCCAGAAGGTGACCAAGTTGGATCGAGACCCGTCGAACGGAACGTCGCTTCAGGAAGTGTCCTTTTGGCTGAATCTGGAGCGGGCCTTGCATCGAATTCAAGAGAAGCGGGAGTCGCCTGAAGTGGCTTTGACTTTGGACATCTTGAAGCATGGAAAGCGGTTCCACGCCACCGTTTCCTTCGACACGGATACTGGCTTGAAGCAGGCCTTGGCCATGGTCGCCGATTACAATCCGCTGATGAAGGACTTCCCGATCAATGACCTTCTGTCGGCGACGGAGTTGGAGAAGATTCGATCGGCGATTCAGTCGATTTTCTCGCATTTGAGGAAGGTGAGGAGCACCAAGTACCCGATTCAGAGGGCTCTGAGGCTGATCGAGGCCATTTCGAGGGACTTGAGCCAGCAGTTGTTGAAGGTTCTGGGCACCAGGAGACTGATGCACATCCCCTTTGATGAGTTTGAGAGGGTGATGGTGCAGTGCTTCGAAGTCTTCAGCTGCTGGGACGACGAATACGACAAGTTGCAAGCCCTGTTGAGGGACATTGTGAAGAAGAAGAGGGACGAGCAGCTGAAGATGGTGTGGCGAATCCAACCAGCCCACAAGAAGCTGCAGCAGCGCATGGAGCATATGCGCAAGTTCAGGAGACAACACGAACAACTACGAAGCGTCATCCTTCGCGTACTTCGACCAAGTCGACAACAACAGGCTAATCAAAGTGAGTTTAATTGTTTTGTGAATTATGGTTACATAAAACTGATATTAAACGTGCGCCACCTAGAAGGGCAGCAAGCTAAATTCATACAAAAAAGACAGTTTGCTTTGTTTTCAACTAAGTCTGACGGCGGGAGCTTACCTTCTATTCGCTTTAAATGTGTTAGTGAATGGAAATTTCCAAATCAAAATTTGACGTTTCGTTAAATAATTGGCGCATTCACTTTTCAATTTTAAATTGATATTTTGCCTTTAAAACATGATTCAAACATGATCTTGGACATTTTTTGTTAATTAAATAATGGCATCTCCCAAATTTATGATCAACTGTCTTTAATTTAATATTTTACTCAAGTTAAAATTAAAATCATTAATTTGTGTGTAGTAGTATTGATTTCGTGTACAGATATAATTTGAATTCCAACAGAATTCCAATATTCCCAGCGGAAATACCAAAATTCCCTTACCTTGTTTTTTTACCCGGTTTAGCACTATTATGGCACTAAAATTTGTGCTGTCAAGATGTTTTATAGCACTAGTGCTTTAATAGTTGTTTATACAACAAGGTCGAAAAGATAAGACATTATTTAACATAAGGTTTGTTTTAAGCCACGAACGTAGCAAGTGCCTTAAAGAAGGCCGAGTGTTTAATAATGCTAATCGAGCGTGTTTTATACAAAATTTTATGTATTTTTAAATAAATTAACATACAAATCTTAAAAATTCTTCGAATTTCTGTACAAATATATTTTGCTCTGTTCCATACACTATACCTGCCTATGATGCTTATAAATATTTCAATTTTATTGCACTGATCATTGAATAAACTTAATTGGATTTTTCCGGTACAAATTCTAATATTTGAGTAATCGTTTTCATTGATGTTTATGTTTCATTACGAAATGTTGGTTTGGAATAGAATTTTTAAATATCAAAATCCATAACTGTAATCTGAGTATCGGATAATGTTCGTCAAAATTCGTCAACATTTAACAGTATCAAAGTAACTTTTCATATAAATTGGTGAGGAGGACACACTTTAATAAAAAAAACACTAGTGCTGTAATAACGACTTTAATAGAGCAAATTTGAAAGTCATAATATCAATTATAAGAAACAAAAATGCATAAAGAATTTTTTTTACAAAGATTTTGGTGTAAATTTATTTAAAATGTATAAAATCTTGTATGAAACACGGTCGATTAGTATTATTAATAAGGCCTTATTTAAAACACTCGTTACTCGTGACTCTAAACGACCCTATTGTTAATTAATGTCTTAACGACCTTGCTGTATAAATATTAAATAACTATAATTTAATAAAGTTCCCTCATGATGTGATTGTTATCTCTTTTAGTACCGGAAACCAATGTTGAGACAAGGCAGCCCCTGAGTTTGGATGGCTCCGATCAAGGCATTGAGGAGGTGAACTTGGCCTATGAGAACGTGAAAGAGGTTGAGTGCTTGGACATCACCAAGGAGGGAATTGATGCTTGGGATGCGGCCGTGAAGCGGTATGAGGAGAGGATTGATCGCGTTGAGACCAGAATCACGGCTCATCTTCGAGATCAGTTGGGAACTGCGAAGAATGCCAACGAAATGTTCCGGATCTTCAGTCGTTTCAACGCTCTGTTTGTCCGGCCTCATATTCGAGGTGCGATTCGCGAGTATCAAACGCAGCTGATTCAGCGCGTGAAGGACGACATTGAGGCCTTGCATGAGAAGTTCAAGATCCAGTATCCGCAGAGCAAGAGCTGTCGTTTGTCCGTGGTTCGAGATTTGCCCCCGGTTGCTGGTTCTATAATCTGGGCGAGGCAAATCGATAACCAGTTGACAATGTACTTGAAGAGAGTGGAGGACGTGTTGGGCAAGGGGTGGGAAACTCATATTGATGGACAAAAACTGAAGGCCGATGGCGACAGTTTCCGAGCCAAGTTGTCCACGCAGGAAGTTTTCCACGATTGGACGAGGAAGGTGCAGGAGAGGAACATCGGAATCAGTGGCAGGATCTTCATGATCGATTCTGTGAGGTCTCGCACTGGAAGAGGAAATGTCCTCAAGTTGAAAGTGAACTTCTTACCGGAGATCATCACCCTGTACAAGGAAGTGCGCAATTTGAAGAGTCTTGGATATCGGTAAGGACAGTTTTTGTGGATTTAATTCATTTGATAAAATTTGCTTTTCGTTAAAGACTCAAATATTCTCTTAATTCAAGTTGTCTTTTGGCAATTCAAATTTTTTACTCAACAAATATTATTCGTGCTTACTACATTAAATTTTAAAATTCTGACTGTCGAAACTTATAAAAAATCTCAAACAAGGTGACTTATTTTCTATTTCATGATAAATTTTGAAAAAAAATAACCATAACTTAATAATTGACAAATACTTTTAAATTTTTAAATGTAATTTCCAAAATAGTGATTAATTGCAAAAATAGCTGCATGTTAGTCATATGTGAACTGGTTTTTTAATATTCGTCAAATTTTTATACTCCTTTGTCGTGCAAAGAAACGATTACTCATAATAAAAAACATTCAGTTCATACATTCCTTACATAATACTTATTTATACAACTAGGTTGATAAGAACAGATCCATGTATTTGAAAATGCTTATCAATCGTGTTTTATGCAAAATTTTATGCATTTGAAATAAATTAACACAAAAAATAATATCATTTTCTTAAATTCAAAAAGCACTTGTGTTATAAAATTGTCTTTGACGAACAAATTTTAGTGTCATAATGTCAATTTTATAAATAACTATTTGTGTTTTATTTTAAAAATTGTGTAATATTTTTTGCAGAGTTCCTTTGGCTATCGTGAACAAGGCCCATCAAGCGAACCAGATTTATCCTTTCGCGATTTCCTTGATTGAGAGTGTCCGCACGTATGAAAGAACTTTGGAGAAGGTAAGAGTTTAAAGTTTATCATAGAAAAGAACTTAGAAATCAGTGTAGTTGATTGGCATTTCAATTCATTAACCACCACTTTATGAGCACTGATCCTCAATCGATTCATCTCCAGCAATAGAGTCTGAAGAGACCCGAATGCAACAATTATCTTGTGCAATTTAAAGTAAATTAACCGAAATAACTACTGAGGTATACCATATATACATTTATTTCATGCAGCTAATGAATAGGACTTTAGCCGCACAAAATTCCGTTTTCCAGGTAGACTGACCACTTGTTGTAGCGCTTCTGTTGTCCTGAGTTGCGATTAGTTGTTGATTTCATTTTCATTTGGAGAATTGGAGAGAAGGAAGATTAAGTAATTGGTATTTTTATCGTTTCGAATAGATTGAAGATCGAGCGAGCATCGTTCCACTGGTGGCTGGATTGAGGAAGGATGTCCTGTCTTTGATTTCCGAGGGAATTCAATTGGTCTGGGAGAGCTACAAATTGGATCCTTATGTTCAGAGATTGTCGGAATGTGTCGTGAATTTCCAGGAGAAAGTGGAAGATCTTTTGGTGGTTGAAGAGCAGCTTGATGTTGATGTGAGGTCTTTGGAAACCTGTCCTTACAGCGCTGCCACTTTTGCGGACATTTTGTCCAAGATTCNGAAGATCGAGCGAGCATCGTTCCACTGGTGGCGGGACTANTGTCCTTACAGCGCTGCCACTTTTGCGGACATTTTGTCCAAGATTCAGCACGCTGTGGACGATCTTTCTCTAAGACAATACTCCAATTTACACGTTTGGGTCACCCGATTGGACGAGGAAGTTGAGAAGAAACNCAGCACGCTGTGGACGATCTTTCTCTAAGACAGTACTCCAACTTACACGTTTGGGTCACGCGATTGGATGAGGAAGTGGAGAAGAAATTGGCCAGTCGTCTTCAAGCGGGAATTCAAGCCTGGTCTGACGCTTTGACTGGGAATAAGAAAGATGTGGATTTGAGTATGGATACAGACGCTCCAGCTCAGCCCACCCACAAGCCAGGTGGAGATCCTCAAATTCAACACGCTGTTCATGAGATCAGGATCACAAACCAGCAAATGTATCTGTATCCCTCGATTGAAGAGGCCAGATTCCAGATTATGCATCAGTTCTTCGCCTGGCAGGCGATTGTCACCAGCCAGACTCGACTGCAAAGCTCCAGATATCAAGTGGGATTGGATAAACCGGTTTCTGAAACGTACCGTAACTTGTTGACTAAAATGCCGATTGGACCTGAACCTCTGGAATCAGCCTACGAGGCGATTGACAACAAAATGAATGAGGTGAGGGCGTACGTTGACGAATGGCTTCGTTATCAGAGTCTCTGGGATCTACAAGCGGATACTTTGTACGGAAGACTGGGAGAGGATATCAATTTGTGGATCAAGTGCTTGAATGACATCAAGAAGTCGAGAACTACTTTTGATACTTCGGATACAAGACGAGCGTACGGACCTATTGTAATAGATTACACTAAGGTCCAGGCTAAAGTTACTCTGAAGTACGACTCCTGGCATAAGGAAGCTCTAAGTAAATTTGGACAGTTGTTAGGAAACGAGATGACTACCTTCCATGGAAAGGTGTCCAAGTCTAGAAGTACTTTGGAGCAACAGAGCGTAGAAGCAGCTAGTACTTCAGACGCTGTCAGTTTCATCACCTACGTCCAGAGCTTGAAGAAGGAAATGTTGGCTTGGGACAAGCAGGTGGAAATGTACAGAGAAGCTCAACGGATTCTGGAGCGTCAAAGATTCCAGTTCCCAACCACTTGGATGCATGTGGACAACATCGAAGGGGAGTGGTCTTCGTTCAATGAGATTATGAAGAGAAAGGATTCGGCTATTCAGACCCAAGTAGCCAGTTTGCAGTCTAAGATTGTAGCCGAAGACAAGGCAGTTGAATCGAGGACTCTAGAGTTCTTGAACGATTGGGAGAAGAACAAACCAACTGGAGGAAAGACAAGGCCTGATGATGCCCTTCAGCAATTGCAACTGTTTGAAAGCCGTTTCGCTAAAATTAAAGACGAACGAGACAATGTGGCAAAGGCTAAAGAGGCCTTGGAACTTCAAGAGTCAGCTATTCCAAATAATTCCTCGGAAAGGATGAGTGTTGTCTTGGAGGAGTTGCAAGATTTGAGAGGAGTTTGGAGTGAATTGTCTCAGATTTGGGCTCAAATTGACGAAACCAGAGAGAAGCCATGGCTTTCTGTGCAACCAAGGAAGCTTCGTCAGACCCTAGAGGCGATGATGACTCAATTGAAGGAACTTCCAGCTCGTCTAAGAATGTACGAGAGTTTTGAGTATGTCAAGAAGTTGATTCAGAGCTACATCAAAGTCAACATGCTGATCATTGAATTAAAGTCTGATGCTCTGAAAGAGCGTCACTGGAAACAGCTCACAAAGCAGCTTAAAGTTGACTGGGTTCTCTCTGACTTGACTCTGGGACAAGTTTGGGATATTAATTTGCTGAAGAATGAATCAATTGTCAAGGACGTCATCCTCGTAGCCCAAGGAGAAATGGCTTTGGAAGAGTTCTTGAAACAGGTTCGTGAATCCTGGCAAAACTATGAATTGGATTTGATCAACTATCAGAATAAATGCCGAATCATTCGAGGATGGGATGATTTGTTCAACAAGGTCAAGGAGCACATCAACTCCGTGGCAGCGATGAAACTGTCTCCTTATTACAAGGTCTTTGAGGAAGAGACTGTGACTTGGGAGGAGAAACTGAATCGCATCAACGCCCTGTTCGATGTCTGGATTGATGTCCAACGCCGCTGGGTTTATTTGGAGGGCATTTTCTCGGGCAGTGCTGATATTAAAACCCTGCTCCCAGTAGAAACGGGCCGGTTCCAGAGCATCAGCAGCGAGTTCTTGACATTGATGAAGAAAGTGACAAAGTCCCCGAAAGTAATGGATGTTCTGAACATTCCAATGGTCCAGAGGCATCTTGAGAGATTAGCTGATTTGCTGGGTAAGATCCAAAAGGCGTTGGGAGAGTATTTGGAAAGGGAAAGAACTTCATTCCCTCGATTCTACTTCGTTGGCGACGAGGATTTGTTGGAAATCATTGGAAACAGCAAGAATGTTGCTCGTTTGCAGAAACATTTCAAGAAAATGTTTGCCGGAGTGGCTTCAATTATCTTGAATGAGGATAGTACTGTAATTCTGGGAATCGCATCCAGGGAAGGGGAAGAGGTGAAGTTTATTCGTCCCGTTTCCATCGTCGAAAACCCTAAAATCAACGAATGGCTGACTTTGGTGGAGAAGGAGATGCGTTTCAGTNGAAGGGGAAGAGGTGAAGTTTATTCGTCCCGTCTCCATTGTCGAAAACCCTAAAATCAACGAATGGTTGACTTTGGTGGAGAAGGAGATGCGTTTCAGCTTGGCCTCGTACTTAGCTCAAGCTGTGCAGGATATTAAGCAATTTAAGGATGGTCAGATCGATTCCTCCAAATACATGGAGTGGTGTGACAAATACCAAGCCCAGATTGTCGTTTTAGCTGCTCAAATTCTGTGGAGTGAAGACGTGGAGTTGGCCTTGCAGCAGACGTCTGAGAATCCGAATGACATGAAACCCATGAATCGGGTTGTGTCAACTGTGGAGGCTACTTTGAACGTTCTGGCGGATTCTGTCCTTCAAGAACAGCCTCCTTTGAGAAGGCGTAAATTGGAACATCTGATCAATGAGTTTGTCCACAAAAGAACAGTGACTCGTCGTTTGATTTCGAACAAGGTAACCAATCCCAAGTCCTTCCAATGGCTCTGTGAAATGCGATTCTACTTCGATCCCCGTCAAACGGAGGTTCTTCAGCAATTAACGATTCATATGGCGAATGCCAGATTCTATTACGGGTTCGAGTATCTTGGAGTGCAAGACAGGCTTGTTCAGACGCCGCTCACGGATCGCTGTTACTTGACCATGACCCAAGCCTTGGAGTCCAGGTTGGGAGGATCTCCATTCGGACCGGCCGGAACAGGAAAGACGGAATCTGTCAAAGCCCTGGGACATCAATTGGGCAGATTTGTCTTGGTATTCAATTGCGACGAAACCTTCGATTTCCAGGCCATGGGAAGGATCTTTGTCGGTCTCTGTCAAGTAGGCGCCTGGGGATGCTTCGATGAATTCAATCGTCTCGAAGAGAGAATGCTGTCAGCCGTTTCCCAGCAAATTCAAACCATCCAGGAGGCTCTTAAATCTGCCCAAGATTCCAACAAGGAAGCTCAGAGTAAGTTACTCTTTTATATTTGTAATTCAGTATGTGAAGTGCCTCATTTTTTTTATCAATCTCAGTACGTGAAATTCAAGTTAACAAAAGGAGTGAAAAAATAATCTTTTTTTCACTGTTCACTGTAATGTCATATTTATCATATTTATCGATTTATTTTTTCATATCAAATTTATTAACTTGAATTGTTGTTAAAGCAACCAATTAGTTAAAATAGATTAAATACGAATTGATTTTTAATTGCCCGATAAATTTTAAAGAAAATTAACCACGAATTATCGTGTAATGTCAAATTTTTAATTGTAATTGGCAAAATATTTAAGGGTTAAATTGTCAAAGCTGTATGTTAGTCATGTAACATATTTATTATTCGTAAATTGGTTGCATGTTGTGCAAAGAAACTACTTATTGACATGATAATAAAAACCTTAAATTCATTCATTAATTGTATAAATACTTTTATTCTGTCAAATTTAAAAAAAACACTATTTAGTTATTTTGAAATAAGATTTCAATCAAAAATTAATAATTTGTGCTAAACCATGAAGATGAAACAATGCCAAATTTTATACAAATCAGTGAAAACCCCATTTAATCTTTTCGGTCATTATTTTTAAAACTTCATAGTCCAATTCAAAATCAATCTTAGTAACTAACTTGCTTCATTCACAGAATTTACAATTTGTTCATAACAAAATGTCGTCTTAAATTCAATTTTCCAATTGAAATTTTGTCCTTAAAATACGATTCAAACAGAATGCTGTAAATCGTCCTTAATAGAATAATGGCAGTTATCAGATTTTCTAGTGAGCCGTCTTTAAATTTGAGCTTTAACAAAATTGTAATAGAAACTATTGATTTGTTTAATAGTATTTGCGCCGTTTCATTTTCATGGTTTAGAACAAATAATTTAAAGAATCTTAAATATTCCTGATTGATTTTTATTCTATAGCTATTTCCGTGGAGTTGGTTGGAAAGCAAGTGAAGGTGTCTGGAGACATGGCGATCTTTATTACAATGAACCCGGGTTATGCTGGCCGATCAAATCTGCCGGACAATTTGAAGAAACTGTTCCGTTCGTTGGCTATGACCACTCCGGACCGTCAGCTGATCGCCGAGGTGATGCTGTTCAGTCAGGGATTCCGATCTGCTGAGAAATTGGCTTGTAAAATCGTGCCGTTCTTCAAATTGTGCGACGAGCAATTGTCCAATCAATCGCATTACGATTTCGGTTTGCGAGCTTTGAAATCGGTGCTGGTTTCTGCCGGTAATGTGAAACGAGACCGGATTATGAGAATTAAGGAGAACATGACCNGCTTTGAAATCGGTGCTGGTTTCTGCCGGTAACGTGAAACGCGACCGAATTATGAGAATTAAGGAGAACATGACCAAAAACGGAGCTGAGAATATCGATGAGGCATCCATTGCTGAAAATTTACCGGAGCAAGAGATTTTGATTCAATCGGTTTGTGAAACAATGGTTCCGAAGTTGGTTGCCGAAGATATTCCGCTCCTCTTCTCTTTGTTGAGCGATGTGTTCCCGAATATTGGATACACCAGGGCCGAGATGGAGGGACTGAAGTCAGAGATCAGGAAAGTGTGCGCCGAGGAGTATTTGGTCTGTGGAGAGGGAGACGAGCAAGGAAGTGCTTGGATGGAAAAGGTAAGAGTTTCTGAGATAATTTTCTATTCCATTGTAGTTGTTGATTAATCATGTACTAATCCAACCATTGATCCTAATCTAACCTCGAATTAAAGGGATATGGAGAGACTTGGGTAGAAAAAGTAAGTCCTAGTAGAATAAGTAGCATTAATCACAAATTAACACTTTTAATGCTTTGTTTGGAAATAAAAATTGTGGAATTACAGTAGAAGTCCGATGATCCGGCACGATTTTGGACGATCGGGCATTCCCGACTGTTGGATGCCGGACTAAAGTACGGACATCTACTGTTGTTTGATTCCAAAATTTTTATGAATCTAGTTTTTGAATTCTAATGAACTTTTATCTACAGGTTTTGCAACTGTATCAAATCAGCAACTTGAATCATGGTTTGATGATGGTTGGACCATCAGGATCTGGAAAGTCTACGGCTTGGAAGATTCTACTGAAGGCGTTGGAGAGCTATGAAGGTGTCGAGGGAGTTGCGCATGTGATTGACCCGAAGGCAATTTCAAAGGAAGCTCTTTACGGAGTCCTTGATCCAAATACCAGGGAGTGGACCGATGGATTGTTTACGCATATTTTGAGAAAGATCATCGACAATGTCCGAGGAGAAATTAATAAGCGGCAATGGATCATCTTTGACGGAGACGTCGATCCGGAATGGGTTGAGAACTTGAATTCCGTGTTGGATGACAATAAATTGTTGACCCTTCCAAACGGAGAACGTCTCTCGCTTCCCCCGAACGTGAGAATCATGTTTGAGGTACAGGATTTGAAGTACGCTACCCTGGCAACAGTTTCCCGTTGCGGTATGGTCTGGTTCTCTGAAGATGTGCTCTCCACGGAGATGATCTTTGAAAATTATCTGCTAAGATTGAAGCATATTCCGTTGGAGGATTCTGAAGAGGATAGCTTCCGTGGAAAGGATAAGGAAGTGGATATCTCTCCAACATTGCAAACTCAACGAGATATTGCTTCCTTAATTTCTCCCTACTTTGCTGCCGATGGCTTGGTGGTTAAGTGTTTGGAATATGCCCATGATCAGGAACATATTATGGACTTTACTCGTCTGAGAGCTTTAAGTTCTTTGTTCTCGATGTTGAATCAGGCAGTAAGGAATGTTCTTATCTTCAATTCTCAACATCCCGACTTCCCCGTAAGTTCAGACCAATTGGAACAGTTTATTCCAAAGGCTTTGGTTTATTCTCTGCTATGGTCCTTTGCGGGAGATGCTAAATTGAAGGTTCGCTCCGATTTAGGAGATTTCATCAGAAGTGTGACAACTATCAATTTACCGAACAACATTGGACATCCCATCATCGATTATGAGGTTAACATCAAAGGGGAATGGTCTCCGTGGAGCAACAAAGTACCAGTCATTGAAGTTGAAACCCATAAAGTGGCAGCGCCAGATATTGTGGTTCCTACTTTGGATACAGTGAGACACGAATCGCTTTTGTACACCTGGTTGGCAGAACATAAGCCTTTGGTGCTGTGCGGACCTCCTGGATCAGGAAAAACTATGACTCTTTTCTCGGCGTTGAGAGCTNGATACAGTGAGACACGAATCGCTTTTGTACACTTGGTTGGCAGAACATAAGCCTTTAGTGCTGTGCGGACCTCCTGGTTCAGGAAAAACCATGACTCTTTTCTCGGCGTTGAGAGCCCTTCCAGATATGGAAGTTGTGGGATTGAATTTCTCTTCAGCAACCACGCCTGAGCTTCTTCTCAAAACCTTTGATCACTATTGCGAGTATAGGAAGACTCCGAATGGAGTCATTTTGGCCCCAGTGCAAATTGGAAAGTGGTTGGTTCTGTTTTGCGACGAAATCAATTTACCGGATATGGACTCTTATGGAACTCAGAGGGTTATTTCCTTCCTAAGACAATTGGTGGAACATAAAGGGTTCTATCGTGCTTCTGATCAATCTTGGGTCAGTTTGGAGAGAATTCAATTTGTCGGAGCTTGTAATCCACCAACGGATCCTGGCAGGAAGCCCCTGTCTCATCGCTTCTTGAGACATGTGCCCATCATCTATGTGGACTATCCTGGAGAGACTTCCCTGAAACAGATTTACGGAACCTTCAGTCGAGCTATGTTGCGTCTTATTCCACCGCTTAGAACTTATGCTGAACCGTTGACTAATGCTATGGTGGAGTTCTACTTAGCTTCGCAAGATAGATTCACTCAAGATATGCAACCCCATTACGTGTACTCGCCTCGTGAAATGACAAGATGGGTGCGCGGTATATGTGAAGCTATTCGACCTTTGGATACGATCGCTGTGGATGGCTTGGTGCGAATCTGGGCCCACGAAGCGTTGCGCTTGTTCCAAGATCGTCTGGTGGAGGATTCAGAACGGAGATGGACCAATGAGAATATTGACTCGGTGGCCATGAAGCATTTCCCATCCGTAGACCACGAAAAGGCGTTGGTAAGGCCTATTCTGTACAGTAACTGGCTGTCGAAGGACTACATGCCAGTGAACAGAGAAGAGTTGAGGGATTATGTTAAGGCGAGACTTAAGATCTTCTATGAGGAAGAGTTGGATGTACCACTTGTGTTGTTTGATGAAGTGCTGGAACATGTGCTAAGGATTGATCGTATCTTCAGGCAGCCTCAAGGACATTTGCTGTTGATCGGAGTGTCCGGAGCAGGAAAGACTACCCTGTCTCGGTTTGTGGCCTGGATGAACGGTTTGTCAGTGTTCCAGATCAAGGTTCACAACAAGTATAACAGTGAAGACTTTGATGAAGATCTGAGGTCCG
>JXOV01000156.1:9132-35611 GCA_001014945.1 Clogmia albipunctata | reverse complement strand
AAGACTTTTAAAGTAGTTATATACCATCAATACAACCCAAGACTATATTCTTTGGCTCTAATATGCTATATGTCCGTTATTCTGAGCCGAAATGACCAAAATATCGCAAACATTCTCTCATCATCATTTTGTCAAAAAAGTATTGAAATTTTTAATGTAAGAATTTGTAATAAATTTTCTACAACTAATTAATTATTTTAATACGTAATAAATAAGATATAAAAAATATTAAAATAAAATTTCTTCACTGCCTCAGGGCGCCATATTTCTAATCCGGCCCTGACCATATTATTAAACGGAATGAACGGTTAAGCCTGGAGAAATAAAAATTAATATTTAACTTCAAAAATTTTAATTAGATTAATTATTTAAAACTCTTTTAATAATTAAAATTGCATTCGCTTGCAAATAAAATACAGATTCCAAGGTACTTCTTTTTTATGTCTCTTGAATATTTTGGTATCACAAGCTCTTTAATCTCTGGTTTGAAATCAGAAAATGATGATTAATTTCGATAATTCTTAGACTGTTTCAAAAACAAAAACGTACACAGAATAAGTGTCTTCTAATCGAAAATGCCGCCAAATGAATAAAATGCAAATTACCAAATGTAAATTACCTGTATATATTGCAATTAATAAACATTTTAATATCATAAAATATTTGTAAAATCATTTTTTATTAAATAAAAGGATATTTTTGATGAGGCAATTGCAATCCAATTTAAGTACTAAATAAACGAACTTGGACAAATATGGTTTTCATATGAGTTTTCACCATAAAGATAATTTTTAATAGTTATTTGTACACTTAGGGTTCAAAGTGATATTTTGTTCACTGAGAATTTCAGTTGTCAACCGAAGCTTGCTGAGGTTGACAAGAAATTCGAATGAACAAAATTCAATTGAACCCGTAGAGTACACATAATTTTATACATTTGTAATCTAGTGTCTTTGATTCGAAAAATGTCAAAAATTTTAATAAAACAATCTCAGTACATTATTTTATTATTATAGTACGTGAGCGTGAGACAAAGTAACAGTTTTTGTTTTTTGTCTCCCTAGAGAAGAAAAACTCATTTTGAATGGATGCTATGAGTGAACAAAAGCTTACTTTGAACGCATCAAATGTATAAAATAAATTAATATTCGTTATCAAAGGGTAAACAGTGATTTTTCTTTATAACAAGTTTATAAATTTGATTCAAAACTGAGAATAAAAAATCTTTTACAAACATCGACAAATAATTGTTTGTTTTTTGTACCTTACTGTAACTAAAGGCCACTAGGGGCAAAATCAGGTCTCCTTATTTGGACAAAAATTAGGAGGGGAAAGTGGTTTCGTTTGATTTGAATACACGGTTTCCAACAGTTACCTTTAAATTTTACCACTCATTTTTGCTAAGTACTTTAGTACTTTATTATTCTCATTTCATACAGTGTTGTTGTCTGTGATCCTAGAAAGTGATTAGGAGAGAGGCGTGTCAAAAATACTAAACTTAAGAATTTAATTGAGGTTACGATATTTTTAATCGACCGCTAACGAAATGATTAATTAAAAAGTGCAAATAACCAACATGGCTGGCCAACAACAACACAGTCGTGTCGTGGTTTTGAGTGCTTCGTGTGGAAGCACGAATAAAAATATTTAAAAAAAACCCTAAAATTCACTAATTAGTGAACCAAAAAAAGCAAAACTGAACCCTTAGCCGTAAAAACTACAAAAAAATCGAAAAACTTTCTGAAAAACCATAAAAAAATCGCGCATTCATTTTTCCTTCCTTCATCTTGAATTTGAATTCGTTCTTTGTGTTTTTTTGTGCGGTGACCAGAGAGACAGTGAACCAAGTAGTGCACCACGATGAATCCAGGCAACATCAATTTCCATATGGCGTCCCTGTACGTGGGCGATTTGAGCGACGAAGTGACCGAGGCGGTTTTGTTCGAGAAATTCGTGACGGCAGGGCCTATTTCGTCGATTCGGGTGTGCCGCGACACCAACACCCGTCGCTCCCTCGGCTATGCCTACGTCAACTTTCAGCAGCCCGCCGACGGTAAGTTCCATTGCATTGGCCCAAAAGTCCAGGGTCCAAGCTAAAATTCCAGGAAACGCATACGAAAAACATCCACGTGTCGCTCCCAGCATAAATTAGAGAGGGAAAAAACAAAATAGAATTGTTGTTGTTGTAGAGAATCGACAACGATGACTTATTGTTGCCAATCCGGACGATTTCAAGGCGACATTTCCAGCACAGCCAGAGGGGATGGATGACTCACACCCCCTCTCTGTTGTAGTGGTGGTAAAATGGCGAGGCTGTTGCTGATTACAAAACGGAATGAAATGTGGAAAAAAGATTGCAATGCAGGCAAGAGAGGCAGAAACAACAACAATATCATGGCCTACTGTGTTTTCGTGTGTGCTTTCTTCTTTTGCGCGCTCTTTTGCTTTTGCTCGGACTTTCTTTCTTTTCGTCGTTTCTATTGCCCCCGTCCGTCCGTCGACGAAAACAGTACATATAATGATAATGAACGGAATTTCCACAAGCGAATGGTCATCGGAATGTGTTTATATTATGACCATCGCTTATTGTCTAGGCTTGCTATCTTTCTCCCAGGTATAATTTTAGGGTTTATAGGCGTCCCTAAATTTGCGACGACAATTTTCTTCGAATTTAGGAAATTGTACGTCTCTACCTCATTAAGCATTTCACACCATTAATTTTCATTACCTGATAAACGTCGGTATTTACGTAATGATTGAAAACAATTCGATAAATTGCGCTTCTGTAGTTTTTTCATTATTTTTTAATTTTAAATTGATAATAAAGTTATCAATAAGTAGGAATGAAAAACAAGGAATAGACTGAAAATATAGATAAACAAGTCTTCAAAATAAACTCTCTTGACGCCCTAGGAATAGTTGTTTTGTTGCAAAATTTTGCACGTAAAATATATTTTAAATGTTTTAACTTCGGGGCGTACAATACTTTATAATTAAATGTTAACGTCATGTTCACAAAATTTACATTGAAAAGAATAGTAAGGTAAAATGGGTTTAATGTAGAAACCGTTTAACTAGAGTATCTGATTAACCCACAGCATATTAATGTGCTCCATTTAAAAAGGAATATAGAACAGTTAACATACATTTATAACAATTTATCGATTTCTCTGCATTATAAGGAATTTTATTATTTTAAATATGTTTTAAATCATAACATCATTCAATTCAATTGTGAATTATTCATTAAAGAAATGTATTTATTAAAATACGATGGTAAATATTCATATTTTATCGATTAGATAGCTCTTTTCTATTTCAATACACTTTCCTCTTTCAAATATAAATTATGAGATTGAAATAATCAGCATCGTTATGCATTATTCCGTATCTACTGTTCCACGTTTCTCCGCGATAAGATTTCAATGCCATTGGCTTCTTAGAAATTTAAGAATATTATCTCTAAATTGATATCGATTCTCTTTTCTATTAAGATATATTTAAACTATCTCCAGATCCAGATGATTAATTTGTTCCTTGATTTTCTCCTTATCTCCAGCGGAGCGCGCTTTGGACACTATGAACTTTGACCCGCTGAACAACCGTCCCATCCGGATCATGTGGTCGCAGCGAGATCCTGCACTGCGGAAATCGGGCGTGGGCAACGTGTTTATCAAGAACCTGCACAAGACGATCGACAACAAGGCGATGTACGACACGTTCTCCGCTTTCGGCAACATTCTGAGCTGCAAGGTGGCGCAGGACGAGAACGGGGAGTCGAAGGGCTACGGCTTTGTCCACTTTGAGACTGAGGAGGCCGCGAATATGGCTATCGAGAAGGTGAACGGCATGTTGCTGAACGACAAGAAGGTGTTTGTGGGCAAGTTTATTCCGCGCAAGGAGCGCGAGAGGGAGACCGGAAAGACCTTCAACAATGTGTATGTGAAGAATTTCGGCGAGGAGCTGGACGATGAGAAGCTGAAGGAGATGTTCTCCGAGTACGGGCCGATCAAGAGCTGCAAAGTCATGTCGAACAATGACGGAAAGGTGCTCGGCTTTGGCTTTGTTTCATACGAGAATCCAAAGGATGCTGAAGTCGCGGTAAATGCGCTCAATAACAAGGAGCTGGACAGCGGAAAGACACTCTACGTGGGCTGTGCCCAGAAGAAGGCCGATCGCCAAAAGGAGCTGAAGAAGAAGTTTGAAAAACTCAAGACGGAGAAGATTAAGGAGACCAGGGGATTCAATTTGTATGTTAAGAATTTAGATGACACAATCACCGACGAGGACTTGAGACAAAAGTTCTCCTCGTGCGGCCAAATCACCTCTGCCAAGGTGATGATGGAGGAGGGCCGGTCTAAGGGATTCGGATTCGTCTGTTTCTCGAACATTAACGAGGCTGCCAAGGCTGTGACTGAATTAAATAACCAGCTGCTCGGCTCCAAGCCCCTCTACGTGGCCATTGCTCAGAACAAGGACGAGCGCAAGGCTCAGCTGACTTCGCAGTACTTGCAGCGAATGCAGAGAAGCGTTGGACAGATGTACCAACAGCCCGGCACCAGCAACTACCTGGTGCCCTCAATCCCCCAGCCGCGATTCTTCGGACCGCAAATCAATCACCAGATGAGCGCTCCCCGCTGGTCCCGGCCCCAGTTGCGTGCCACAGGATCCAATCCCAGCGGCAACACGACTGTTGGAGTTCCAGCAGCTGGATACCCCAACATGGCGGCTACTGGAGGAACCCAGTACCGTCCAGGTGGAGGAGCGAGCGGAGTCAGAGCCGTCCCATCGGCTAATCAGTCAGGGCAGAGCGGACAGAGCCTCCGCAACCCCGCCCGTCCCATCACCGGGCAACAGGCGGCGACCAACATGCAGGGACGTCCCATCCCAACTCAAGTCGCTGGCACCCAGTCCATCCGCCCCACAGTCAAGTACTACAACCTGCGCAACCCACCCAACCAGCAAGTGCTCCTGGTCGGCAACCAGCCCGTCCAACAAGCTGTCCACATCAAAGGTGAGGATTTGATATTATTTGATTTTAGAAATTTTTCTCCCCTAGCAACAAAAATTATTAATATGGTTTTGAGTAAGTTCAACTTTATAAGTTCCAAAGCATTTTATTTAATTCTATTGAAAAATCTTCACATTTTAGTAGTCAATGTTAGAAGGTGGTTCATATTTAAACACTGTTTAATTATACATTTTTTTCAATATTCACAAACAATCTCTAATTTCGTGATATATCGAAGAATTGAGATCAAAAGTTCGATTCGCTGAACAATTACTTTCCTTAATTGTGTGTGCTTTTATACCAGGGATGTTGCAGATGTTGACATGTGTTAAAATCAAAATCCGTAACATCCCTAGGTTAGACCCTTATTTAATACTAGATTTTCTTCAACTTTCGTAATGTAATAATTGTATACGATTTTGTGAAAAACTGGAAAGGAAAGAATCATAATTAAGCACTCGTATTTTTTAGAAAACTCATTTCATTCGTGGTATAGAATATATTTTTTTTTCAATTTAGGTCTAAATATTGCACTTTATATTCACGAGGAAGTCGTATTTAAAGCGATAATTAAATTTCTATTACGTAGAAGCTTTTATCGCGTAAAACAAACAAAGCTTAAGCCATTATTATATTTTTATTACCAGTGAAAATGAAATAGAGTCCAATGAACGGTGAATTTTTTTTTGTATTTCATTTCTATTGGTGTTAAGTTCAATAAATGAATAGGTTTCGTATAAATTTGGGTTTTATTAATGTGCATCTCGCAGTTACGTAGAGAAAAACCAAATATCTTTTATTGACATTGGACATGGTTTAATTAAATGTAATATTCAATTAACAGGCAATATTTCTTCATTAACATATTCGCACCAAATGCAACATTTACTAAACAGTTTCTAAAAATAATTTTCAATGTACGTATTTGATTTTACGTAAGGATTTTTTGTCAAATTAATGTTCTTTTGAAAATCATAACAAAAGATTCTTAAACCTTGGCGGTTTAATATAGACATTGGTTAAACAGTTGTTTAAATTAAATATGAAATGCAATTTCCTGCCAATATTTATTTAAATTTTCATTGGCGCGGAGACTGGGAGCGGGGAAAAGTAAAAATATTATAATTGTGGAATAATAATATTGAAAGTAATTTAGGCAAAATGAATTGCTTGAACAGCCCCGAAAATATTCATTTGAAAGAGAAAGCAATAAAGAGTGGTCAAAGCGGAATATTATTTTTGTCAGCATTCGGAGTGCACATGTTTCAAAATCCCCCAAACAAACGAAAAGAGAAAGATTAGTCACTTACCTACCTGGAAACTTGTACTTGGCAACACTCATTACATTTTATGGCTTACCTTTCAACATACACGCTTTTAAGACTAAATTGTGCCCAAATTTACTTCTTAGGTAGAAAATGTATTTGAATTGTTTTCGTTATTTTCCATAAATTTGCATTTAAGAGAAACAAATTCATGGTAATTAAATCCCAAAAATATTGAATAATTTTAGAAGGAAACTGAAATCGAAGATAATTTTTGCCTCGATTTAACTGAAACATTAAATTAAATATTTGGAAACTAAACATGTATGAATTTGATTTCAAATAATACAAGTTAATAAATTGAATTAAATATATAAAATTATTGAACATAAATAAATAATAATAATGCAATTTTTTCCTTGTTATTAATCGAATTTAAAATAATATTTAATATGTTGCTAATATGACAAATATGTTGATTTAATAGTTATTTATACAACATGTGGAAAAAATGGACTATAATTAAATACGAGTAAAGTTCTAGAAAACGAATGAAATGAGTTTCAAAAGATTCGAGTGTCCAATTATGTATTTTTAAAAACTTTGTTTACATTTTATTCAATTTATATATTCGCGAAATATGTAGTAAAGACTAAGATTACAACCGAATATTAAATGAGGCTCTACACGCACCCAATCAAGGAGAGTAACAGTCAAGCGAATAGAACTTTCTATTCCAATTTTTCTATATATCACGGAAAAAGAGTACCTTGCACTGTATCACTGATATTCTTGTGAAAGAACTAATCATTTAAACGATATTTAGAAAGCAGGATCACAATTTAAAAAAAACTTTACATTTATTTGGGCTCTGAGTACGCTCGACGTCTACTTGCTTTTGCTCGTTCATATTTGTGTGTTTTTATCCCATTTAACGAGTAAAACTAAACTCAGAAATAGAAAAATACATTCTTGAATCACCAATTGATGTCAAGTGCCAAAAATTAACCATATATTTTATTTGTTCAAAATTCTGTTTGCAAAATTCACGTCAAGAAAAAATGANCGACGTCTACTTGCTTTTGCTCGTTCATATTTGTGTGTTTTTATCCCATTTAACGAGTAAAACTAAACTCAGAAATAGAAAAATACATTCTTGAATCACCAATTGATGTCAAGTGCCAAAAATTAACCATATATTTTATTTGTTCAAAATTCTGTTTGCAAAGTTCACGTCAAGAAAAAATGACCTACTGGGAAATTATATCAAAATTATTCATTTGAATATAACACCGATTTCAAAGGCAATTTCTGAAAATCTCTACCAAAAAGAACGCATTCCTGAATTCGCGCAGAAGTTTTTGTTATAATTGGCATCTCCAGAATGAACATTGCATTGGAAGATTTCAACAGTCATCGTCTGGGTTATGAACATAATGATAAGGATTGGAACATGCTTCTGGATTGGATGATGATTCTTTATATTCCATTTTTATTTTCCTAAAAATGTCTTGACATATTACTGTATTTAGATGTTATTCATACAATAATAATAAATCACGGCCCGTTTTATTGCAGTGTCAAGAAAAATGTCAAAATATATTTTCCATCCGACCTAATAAAATGTTTAGTAATTGAACATTAGAACAAGGTACTAATTTAATGTATTTACACATTTTGTGGTATTGTATAATGTATAATTAAACAATGTGTAATTATGAGGGATTTACTAGAGAAAACGTTGGCTACTAAGATGTAAATATTTTTCAATATTCAATTGTATAAAGTAATTTAAATCGTATTTAAAAAAATGAAAATTAGTTTAACAATAAATGTTAATCAATTTCCAATAACTTCTGATCTTATAAATAATTTACTCATCATTTTACCAATATTTATTTAAAACAAAACAAGTTTTTATTACTTGTTTAAAGATTTTAATTTTTTTTTAATTAAAATATTTCTCGTAAAAATTGTATAAATGTTTTCATATTAGAAAATGTAATAACGCCATATTTTCTTATATTTTAGGACAAGAGCCGTTGACTCCCTCGATGTTGGCCGCTGCCGAGCCCCAAGACCAGAAGCAGATGTTGGGCGAGCGTCTCTACCCATTGATCACAGCGATGTACCCGAGCAAGGCCGGAAAGATCACCGGAATGTTGTTGGAGATCGACAACTCGGAGCTGCTGCACATGTTGGAGCACCACGAATCTCTGAAGGTCAAGGTGGAGGAGGCTGTGGCCGTGTTGCAACACGCCAGCCTCAGCAAGATGGAGTAAATCGCGCGCGCTTTTCTTTTAATTTCATTCTTCATTATTACTATTATTTTTTTCTTTTCTTTATTCGTTTAATAATCAATTATTATTTCGAATTTTTATGTTTCAAATATTTCCCCGAACGAAATAATAAAATTATAAAATATCCGTTATCTCCGATAATAATTTTCAAGTGTTTTATATGTTAGCAAGAGGCAAAGAGAGAAGAAACTGAAGAAGCAGAGAGCCAACCAATAATGAAAAAAAACCACACGACTCGTCGAAATCAAATAAAAAAACACTAATCGTAAAAATGTTTTTCAAAAAAATTGCAAAACAAAAAATGTTCTCCCTTAAAACTGAGAAACACTGGCAAATGTGGATTGGTGTTTTGGGGAGGACGCCAAAGATTCGACCACAAGGGTTCATATAAAACTTCATACAAAACAAACAAAAAAAGAGCAAAAACTTGAAAAAACCGAAAAAAATACGAGCACGGAACTATCAGGTGACGACAAATCGCCGTGCTGAACTTCCATTTTTTTAATTTGATATGATATTTTTCATAACGAAACCGGGTAAAACGCGTAGATGGAAAATATTTCAAATAAATTCGTCTTTTTCCAGGATTTTATTGTAACTGATCAGAAATTAAACTGTTACGATTTGATTACATATTTTACATATTCTGTAATAGAACACAAAATCAGAAACTGAAAATAATAAAAAAAACAAAGACGAACCGATGTGTTTTATTTATTGTCTTATTGTTTCAAACATTTTTATTGATTATTACTTTTATATTTCAGAATATGAAAAAACGCAGTTAAAGACAGGAACTGTATTTTTCATTTTGTAGCAGGAATGTTATGGGTATTCACATTTGTATCCATAAGAATTCAGGGCGGATGTCTTACAATGCTATACATTTTGCACAATTAAGAACAAAAATTTCGCCTAGTAACTAGATGGAGAAAATTATAATTTTAATAAAATATAGTACAATAGATTTTGTATTTGATTATTTAATATGTAATGAAGTTGTTCAAAATTACTTGTATTGTTTTTGCAACAACAAAAAGGGTCTTTAAAATCGACATCCGCAAAATCCCTGTTTTGTACTAACTTCTATATAGCATAATAGTTCCACTGGATCACAATTTCCCACTAAATCCAATTTAAAAAAAAATTAACCAAGAACAAATCTTTTTGAGTGGTAGAGTACATCGTATTTGTAAATTTAATCTTTAGGAATGTCTTTTTTTATTAAAAATTATAATGTGCGGACCACCAAAAAATTTTAAAATTAAAATTGGCCCCCTGAATAAAAATGTTGCTCAGTCCTGCATATTTTTTTTTATCTATTGCCAAATATGCAAATAAATCATGATTCTTTTTTTTCGGTTGATTTTATTAACAAGAAGTAGCAACTAAATAATGATTTTACTTTTAAACTTCTACCTTAATAAATATATTCGACATTTAAAGTGTCAAAAGAAAAGGAAACTTATTTAGAAATAAAAAAAAAACTTGTTTGTTTTAAATTTGCTTCTGTTATACATATATTTAATTGAATAATAAAATAAATCAACAATTAATAATTTCAAATAAATTTATGATCCACTGTGCAGTAAGATTTGTCCAATTGGAATATCTTAAGGTAAAATTTTACAATGGGAATTAGTTAAGAGAAGAAGAAAATTCAGTGGAGATCCAGAACACAATCTTTAAGAAAAGCATAATCCGTCGGTTCCAAAACCATATTCATTACTCAAATTGGTCGATAACTGATTGGTAATAGAATTTTTCTCTATAAATCTTCGCCCCCCAAGATGTTTTTGTAAAAATCGTTATCCTAAGAGTGTTCATTAATGTTTCTCCCGTTGAAATGTTCAATCCTCCTGTGAAATTAAATCCACCAAATAAAACGCAACGATTCTCTTCACCATTTTAATGTTTATGTTACAGCATTCAGAACGATCTTTAACAATAGAGGTTATGTGGTGTAAAAATATAACTTACTTAAACTCTTTCCCAGATCATTCTTATCGCCTAATCTTATAATTCGACACTGTCCTGATCATACAACAAGATTATAATCAAATTAAAGTGTGTTGGTATTGATAATAATTACAATTTTCTTCGAAACAAGCTCTTCATAAAGTAGTTTAATAGATAAAATTCATTTCATTTTCTTATTATTCAATAGAAGCTGCAACTGGGTGTGATTAATTCGGAATATAATGCAAATTTGCAAATGTAGAACATAAAAAAAGACTATTGACTAACGACTACAACTGTTATCGAGACAAAATAATAAAGCAGCCAAATCGTAGTGTTCAATTCTCGCCTTGTGGAGTGTTTAGATCCGGAGCGGTGCAGGAATTTTCCTCTTGGACTGAAATAAACAAATTAAATGAGTTATTACTTTGAATTGGTAAATATTTAAAGTAGAAGCTTCTTATTCGCCGTCATTGTTCGCGAATGAAAAAAATAAGTTTCAATCCCATTATTCGCGGCTACAAATTTCATTATTCGCGGATGTCATCATGGTAAATACAAAATCCTCTTGGGTAATATGGAATGTGAACCTGATTTTAATATTGTGGAATATTTGGATTAAAATTTTCATTGCAAATTGTATCTTAAACATAAAACAACCGTAGACAGATCCATATGGATTATCTTTAAATAAAACCTTCAATTAACGTAAAACATATTTCTTGTTGTTTATGTTTAGCTCTATTTAAGATCAAAATGCAGTTTATAGTTATTATAGCAAAAAAATGTTAAGAAAATTTCGGAATTAAATTTGTTTTTTTTTGTGAAATTGCACAAAACGTAGTAGTTACACAAACTTGTAGATAATGATACTTTGGCAATCTCGATCCAGTGTCACTTTCGTTGCACAAAGGCGACAGCTTTTTGACTGGCAAAATACTTCATTATCAACAAGTTCAATTAAAACTATTTCCACTCTAAACGAAAAATAAGAAATAATTATATGCAAACTTAAACAAAATTAAGAAAGGAGCTTTTACCAAATGATAATCAAGAGTTATTTGAATCATATCTCGAGAAAAAGGTGACTGAAATAGTTCGGGGAAATGTAATATTATTAGCCGATTTAACAAACTTTGACAAAAACGGTGAAAGTTTGTAATTTCTCTTAAGTAGTTATTTGTGCTACAAGAGTGTAAAGTAAACTGTTTTTTAACGAGTGAAACATTCGAGCCGAAGTCGAGTGTTTCATCGTTTCCGAGTTAAAATAGCCAAATTTTATGCAGATATCCATTTGAGTTTCGTAATGTTTCATTTTGTGGCACTCAGTGAAAATTTTGAATTTTTTTTTTCACTAGTGAAAAAAATATCATAAACAACAAATTTGTCTCAAAGCCAAAACTTGGTCACCATTGTTGCCGTTAAACTACACAAAATAATGATCGAGATAAACAAATGTTCCAGACCACATAAAATAGGCGTTTGCCATATGACCAATTAGTACAAATCATTCTTGTTTGAATTCGAACAGTCAGCGGTGTAACTTCAAGAAAATAAAATTAACAACTAAATTTGATGATAATAAATACAGTCATTTGTAAACTCATACTAAATATTGCTTTTTGCTACTTTATGTTTTATTTAAAAAGATCAATTACAAACAAATAATTTTCATATAAAAATAGCTTCATATGCCATCTTATAAGCTAAAATCAGTTGTGAACTTATTTAGTATTTAAAATTCCAAAATTCCTCCTTAAAAAGGTTTTAGTTTATTTTAAGACTTAGTTTTCCAATTATTTGAATTAAAAATAGTCTGTTATCTATATGTAATAGGCTTTGCCTTTGAATATATTTAAATAAATAAAATAAACGTTATGTCCTGCTCGGGTGTAAAGTCCTGTATTTTACCTCGGAAACGAAGAAAAAAAGCCTTCGGCTCCAATGTTTCACACTCATTTTACTCGTTAAAAAAGCGGTAACTTTACACCCTCGTATCACAATTACCCATTTTATAATCCCTTTAAAAAATTGCTTTTTCGCATAGATTTGAGTTTCGTAATGTGTCCCTTTTAAACATGACCACTTGTTGTAAAATAAAATTGTACTCGGGTTTATCCGAATGTTTTAATTCGAAAACGATGAGAAACTCGCATTGCAGCTTGTTTTTCAAAATCTTTTCCTCGTTAAAAACAACTAATTTTACAGTAGCACAAGGGACATGTTCCCCGCGAATATTGAGCTCTTACTGTATTTCAAATTGACTAACCAATGAAATCATCGGACGGTTCAACGCCTAGGATTTCGTCCAGGTCGAGCTGGGGATTATTGTATTCGAGGAGCGCCTTTCCCCTTCCATTATCAATGGCTGGGAAGGAATCGGGCCTGCTGCTGCTCGACGCTTCGTTTTGCAATTGTTGCAGAGGTGCTGCCACATCAGATGGATACAAATAGGGTGTGTTTAAAACATCCGAGTCAGCAAACAACTGTGGAGAATAATAAAAAAAAATGAAATAAACAACTACAATTTTAGTTGAGATTATTTTACATTTCATATCACTTTGCAAAAACCCAAATTATAATCAATAAAATGTGGAAATTTTATTTTTATTACAGACGATTAAGTTATAATTGAAACAATCAAAGGTAAAATTACATTATACATATATTTTTAATGAAGGAAGTTGAAATAAATTTCTATTTTATACAAGAGCAATTACTAATTTAAATTTTATATTTAATTGTGATATGATTAAAAAGACGATTAGCCTAATAATTATTAAATTCTAGTGTCGCTAACCTTAACGAAGTAATCATTATCTAATGATGGCGACATATAAAATCGATTTATATTTTGTCCTGCACCATTATTAGCTCCATTCTGCGAAATCAACACAAAATACACATCAAAATAAAGTCTTTCTCAGAACGAAATGAGTTCTTTAAAAGCAATAAAAGCCTGGTTTTATAGTGTTTTTATTACTCATTTCCCAACGGAAAAAAGATCACCTGAAAAATTCTATTCGAAGCAAGACTGGTTGATAAAAAGTAGTTAACTTATTCTAAACTAGGGTTCTTTAAATAAGGCCCATTTTGTTTAATAATGTTTATCTACCATATTTTATACAATATTTTATGCATTTTAAAATAAATTAACACAAAAATTAAAAAATAAGTGGTTTTCTTAATATCAAATTTAAGATTTAGTTGTCTCCATCACATTGTTTTTTCTTTTTTTTTCTAATTCCACGGTAAAATGGAGAAAGCTATATCTTGTTTTTTATTACTTGCACATAGGAAATACCATCTTATTCTTTCAATTAATACGTTATATTTTTTAAACAATCCATGATGGTGTGTTTTAAATAGAAATCCAATATGTACATCTCTATTAAGACGTTATACAGTAGGCGCCACTTTTTAAAGCCAATCTGAGACCGGAACGATTTGGCCCTATTAAGCAATTAGTTAATAAATGCTGGGATGTGATCTGCAAAAAATAATTATTTATACAACTAGGTCGATAAGATAAGTCATTATTAAACAAAAGGGTTATTTTAATCCACGAGCGCAGCGAGTGCCTTAAAGAAGGCCCGAGTGCTTATCGACCGTGTTTTATACAATATTCTATGCATTTTTTAAATAAATTTATACAAAAATATAAAAAAATAATCGTTTTATTAAAAAGTTTAAAGTTTAAATTTTAAATATTTTACATCCCTCTCTTACTTGTAGCCTCAAGGCGTAGTTTAAAAATTTCCAATAGGTGATTTATTTTGATAAAAAAAATCGTTAATACTGGCAAATCACAGGTAAGCCCATCAAAACTGACGACCATATAAATTTTTTAAATTTTTTTCACGGAGGTCACACTTTAATAATAAGCACTAGTGCTTTAAAGAACGTGTTTGACAGAACAAATTTAAGTGTCATAATATTTTCGACAACAAAAATGCATAAAATAAATCAATGCAACAATTTTAAAAAATTAATCGATTTTAAGGATAAGCACTAGTGCCTTAAAGAATTCTTTGGAAGCACTAGTGCTATAAAAACGTCTTCAAGAGAAAAAATATTAGTACTGCAATATTAATTTTAAATAACTAAAACGCATAAATACTATAACCAATTCAAAATTTTAATTATTTATATTGAAAATGGATATATTTTAAAAGAAAAAAAAAACAATATTTTCTTCTACCTTATGTATTCTTCTAAACAGTCTTGTTTCGAAATGAATCCATCCACCATCAACAAAATGAACAAATAAAATAATAACTCACCCCAAGTAAGGCATTCGAATCCACAGTGTAGTTATCACCTTTTAAGATCTCCCGTAACGTGTCCAAGTCGGTTTGAACGTTTCCCAAGTGTAGGTCCAAGTCCTCCCTGAAAGAGCTATCATTGCGATAACATGATCCTAGTAATAATGTTTTGTAATACTTACGGAGTGTGAAGGCTCAGAATATCGTCGTCACTAACTTTGTTGCTGTTAAACCTGGCCAGAGTGAGCTGCCTCTTTTTCTCTGAACTCTTCTGGTTGGCATCCGCCGATTCAGCATCGATTTTCTTTAGTAAATCCTCGGACAAAGTTGGATTGAATGATCCCTCGGTTAATGAAGAATTCCCTTCAACGCCTACAGAGTTTTCGGGGTCATCAAACAATTGGGAGGGCATTTCATTACTGATGAAACCCTCCTTGTTCGCGTACCAGTTTGTCTTATCTTGAGGCTGCTGGGTTGAAGTAGACGGCGTTGAGGCAATGTCCTCTGAAATAGGCATTGATTGCTGTCGATTCTTCTGCTCGTTCATAATCGATTCAAAAATAAATTCGTTTGGGTCAATCTCCTGAATTGGGCCATAGGATAGAGCTCCATCCGATGTCTCCTGTTTAACCATTTTACCGTAGACAGGTCCTTTAACTGATCCTTGTTTGCCCTGGACTTTGGGTTGCTTCTTTTGATTTCTTTTCTGGACATTGTCTTGTTTCATTTGCTTTTGGGCTAATTTTCCTGTAGCTTGGCTCTGCTCATTCTTATCCATCTCCACGTTCAGCTCATCTATAAACTGTTTAGCATTAAACATATCATCATCCACAGTACTGTTCTCATCCACGAAATCCTCCATCTCTTCAACATCGTGATGACTTTTCGTTGAGCTTGGAGTTTTTGGAATCTCCAGAATAGTACTGCCCTGTCTCGGATTCTGAACTACAATCGGATTGGTGTCCTCAAAATCGTAATCCAAGTCCTCCTCCAGTGGTTCATCACCCGCCAGCTCGTGAATAATCGGTCCATAGTCGACAGTGTTTGGTTTCCTGATCTTCGATGCAGTCGGGGCTTCGTTGATCATCAACGGATACCTCCGCTTCACACCCATATTTCCCAAACCGCCTCTGGACGGCTGGACAATGGTCACCAGGAACTGAATGAGCTGTAATTAAAAAAAGTGATGCAATCATCAGAAACCGACCTTGAACACTTTTTTCGCCACACATTTAATCCAGATGCATTTAATTAGTATTAGTTTAAATACTACAAGGGTTATCAATTTAAAAAAACGTAAATAAAGATAATCAAGGTTGATCTAATTGGATAAGAAATACGGTGACTTGACATAATTTGATATTAAAACACAGTTCAATTTCTATATAGATATAAACTGAGGTTATTACACTCGATTCGTATTAATTTAATTTAATTAAAACTGGTTATGGAAATTTACAACATTCAGAAATATGAATAATTGTTAATTGATAATTACATTGTGACGAATTTATAGAATAAATGCATGTAATCTGTTGAATTTTATAATTCTATCTTACAATATAATATATATCATAAATGCTTTGGAGATTTATGTTGATTATTTGTAACAATTTAAATAATTTACCATTGTTTTCTCTGTGCAAACTCTATCGTAAATTTCAAAAATAATTATCGTATATTTGAAATAAAAAAAGGAATCGTGGAGGATGAAAGCGGAAAGGAAAATATAGCCTTTACTAAAAAAAAGTAAATTTACATTCCAACGAATCCACGGTTTGAATTTCACAATAAGTTTGATCAGAACCAATAAATTATATCAAATAATAAGGTATTTTTAACAAATAATCAGGAACTAACAATAACAGGACCGACCAGCGCTCATGAGGTGAAGCCATTTTACTTTAAGGATTGAGGTCGGTTAAAACCCTGTTAAGATAAGAAAGCTCCAGGTCGAACAACCCAATCCTATCCTCAGACTAACCAATTGAAATCCGTACTAATAGAGCGAGTCTTATAACATATTACTAAATCTAGATCCGGACTGTATCCAGAAGTGGACGAATGAAAGAGATGAACCATAGCAGAGAGGTTGATAATCGACGTCGTAAGGCCAATAATCAATTATAGAGAAGCTCCTTCTATGATTGAGAGTCATAGCTTCCTAGTCAAATAACCAACCCAACATAACAATGTTCAAGATCAGTCTTAGAAATTTGCTTGTAATTTTATTAGTGCTAAACCTCCTCGAAAAACATGGTACAATTATAATGGAATTGTTTCCCGCACAATTAAAATTTTGCTGGAATTATAATTATATTTGTACACAAAAGCAATACCAATAAAAATAAATGGTTTGAATTAAAATAAATTTGGTAAAACTCAAATTTAAAGGATGTTCACTATAAAGTCTGATAACTGTCATTATTTTATTGATGACACATCTTCCGGATTCTATGTGCACAGTATTTTAAAGAAAAAAATTCTATATGAAATTTAATTCACACGTCAAACTCGACTTTAAAAATTTGCCACTAGTTGGCGAAAGTGTCCATTTGGAAATTTCCAGTTACAATACATTTAAAACGAAAAGATAGTATAAGAAACAGTCAAATATGGTCAAGACAGTCGGTTTTTGTATGAAATAACCATGTTGTGCTTCTAGGTGGCGCAGCACTATTAATTTTTCTTCTGGACATAAAGAAACATTTTGTTTAGTTACAATATGTTATGTTCTTTCAATTATAAGTAAATAGATTACAAACTAAATTTAAATAATTTTAAACATTACTTAAACAATATTTACCCTAAACCCTTCCCTTATACTATTTTGATCTATACTGCCTACGTGAGCGGTGTCGAATGGCCTGTCGATTGCACATATACCCTGCCCCCTCCTTTAGCATAAAAGAAAACCCTTACGTTAGGAGGATGTATAGGGCGGCACCCATCACTCCAAAGAATCCCGATGGCACATGAGACAAGTGATCATTCATCTCTATTTATATATGTGAGTGGTGCGTTATAACTCTTCTTGGGTTATTTGATCCAATTTTACTTTTACATAAACAATGTTCGAGATTTCATAAAAAACATTACACAATTGAAACTATATCAATTATGAACATGGGGGTAAATTAACGAAATTATCATCTGTTCGTATACAAACTCAATTCGTTGTTTAGTTTCCATAGCAGCACCTTTCAAAAATAACTTTCCAGGTGTCTCTTATTTGTAAACATAAATAATTGTCCGTGGGAAATTAAGTGAAATAATTAAAATAATGCTAAAAAAATGAAGTAATATTCTGAAAAATTAATTAAATAGTATCACTTGATCGGAAATAGAGTTCTTACTAATTTAATTGACGTCAAATTGTTATTCAATACTAAAGTGGTTTAGAGCTTTGCATTGAAGTTGGTGCGAATAAATACCTTATTAACAATTTGTTGTTGTTTCATGTGTTTTTGTCTCAAGACGACCACCTCTCGCCACAGAGCTTCGTTCTCCTGTTTCATAGACGAGAACCGATTGTCGAGGGACTCTTGTTTTCCACGCATCATCTTCACTTCGCTCAGGACTCGGGTCAGAGTCTCTGGTTTCAGGTTCACCTTTTCATCTTGGGCCTTTGAATTGGCGATCTTCCTTTTGATGTGCTCCAACAGGGAGGAATGTCCCCTTTGAAAGCACGGATGGCAAAACTCCATCTCGTCCCGGTCGAATTTAAGTCCCCCATTCTCCAGAGATGTGATTTTGTGGAAACCGTCTAAGAAAGAAAAGGTGCATTAGCCCAGTTTTTGATCGTCGTCACGTAAAAAAGTAAAAGAAAATTAGAAATCGGTCCCAATTTCAATTTACAACACTTACACATATTCAGCTGGCGGATGAAGCTGGCCATATTATTGTGTTTATAATTGAGCGGCAGGAGTTCCTTGGCGAACTGGGCCTGATCATGAATAATAAAGCTTCGTCCATCCTGAAAAAAATTACGCAAATTAGTCATGTTTCCGTAAAATTACCTCCAAAAAAGGGTCCAATTTGATTCATTCCAAAATTAAACTGCGTAGTTGTAGTAGTGGCAACATAATAGGGTTCATTTGAGCAAAGTTCCGGAAATTTGTGGCCAGACTTAATCTATTTATCACTATCTGGTCTTAAGTCGAGGAAAAAACGACTCAAATTGTGGTCAAAAGCGGCCATTATTTCGCGGAACAACAAATCTTAATTGAACACTTTTAAACACTTGTCGATCAACGATTTGGGTTCTAATCGATAAATATGCCTCTAATTGGAGATAAAATGGTCACATTCAAACGTTTCCCTACCGAATTCCAGGTGATGAGGTGATTTGTACTGGAGTCTTCCACTAATCGCCACAATTTGGCCAGAAACGCTGGCACACCAGCGCCGGTGTCATTGTTCACAGTATGCATTTCGCGAAACTGTTTGTCTACGAAATTATGCTTTAACACGCTTCAATTTTAATTTTTTTTCGACTTATTAAAATTTCACAACAAGTATCTCTGAGGGCTTTTTCTAGTTCCGTTATATGAGTTGACAGTAGTTTGATGTAAATGTCAAATCAATCTCCGAATTATGTTTCGAACATTCAACGGATTTTTGTTTAAAATCTCTTATCTAGAACGTTAAAGACATTTTGTACAAAATCTAACAATTTCTATTGCATATAATCCACCAAATTGGCCGTGTTGTGCAATTGCAGTGCAAATTCCAATGTTTTGTAAAAGGTTTCCCGGCATCTGACAACACTCTGACATTTAAAGATGGACGATTTGTGTAGAAAACATAGTGTTTGAGAAATTTTGCATTTTTTTAGTTAGGAGTAGCGTAAATTGTTAGTTGTTTGCGGGAGGGTGATCTTGGTTCGATGTGAAGTCGATCAAACTATAAGTTGTGCTGATTAGGAGGTGGTGAATGGGGGAAAAGGTGACTTGAAAAATCGTTGTGCGAAGTCTCTTTAAACAACACAAACTTTTTCCATAACAAAAAAATTCGACCATCAATTTCGTAACCCGTTGTTGTTGGGGCGCAATTATTGTGTAAATAGTTGTGTGCATTAGTAATCGGAGAGTGCATCCGAGTGCGGAAGTGAGTCCGCAAGTGACCGAAAGTCGTCCATTTTGCGGAAAAGAAAGAAATGGGCAAAAGAAATTGCGACAATGAGATTCAGTATGAAACACCGACGAAGAGGGCCAAAGTTGAGAGCGATTACGGGGCAGAGGAGTGTCTTACACCACAGCAGCAGTACTATTTGACAAAAGAGATTGTCGACGGCACTGTTTTGGTCGATTTAAACCTCCAAAAGTGGCGAGTCGGAGCCCCAGTCGGTGAGTTTTTCTTTCTTCTTCTCCACCACTTTGCTATACACTTTATGTCTGTCTCTATAGCCCAGTCTGTACATATTTTGTTGTGTGTTGTGTTTGGTGCGTTGTGAAAGAGAAATTTCCACCACCCCGAGTTCGATTTTATTATTATTAGACTCGTATGTAATGTTTTTCTGTGTTTAATTGCAGGGAAGGGCAGTTTCGGGGAGATTTTCCTCGCCTCGGACAACATCAACAAGCCGGTGACCGAGCAGAACGCTAAATTCGTGGTCAAAATCGAACCGCACTCGAACGGGCCGCTCTTTGTCGAGATCCACTGCCTGTTAAATGCGGGCAAGTCGACTGAGGAGAAGCCCCTGCCCGATGGAATGCCCGAGTACATTGCCTCTGGGTCGCATTTCTTCAAGGACGACAAGTACCGCTTCCTGGTCCTGCCCCGGTTCAAATACGATCTACATTCCATCGTGAAAGTGCAGAAGAAGCTGGACCAGAAGAACGTCCTAGTCATCGCTTGCCAAATCCTGGACATTCTGCAACACTTGCACGACAACGGCTATGTGCACTCGGACATCAAGGCCGAGAACCTGATGATCGGCTCCACGGAACGACCGAAGCTGAAATCGCTGAGCCATAGCAACTTCAGCTCGGCTTACGTCTCATCGGCCTCCTCCTCCACCACAACGACCACAGCTCCGTTGGACGACTTTAAGAAGAACAATATCAAGAAGAGTCCCAACAACAATCACCATCATTCGATTAAAGAGGAGAAGAAAGAGAAATTGTCACAAGCAACGAAGAACAATAGCAATTTAATTGCGGGCAAGTGTCAGGTGGAGTTCAGTGGGTCGAATCCGATCCGCAGTTGCCGGTTCAGTAAGCTGGGACTAAAGGACTCGGGCTTAAACTACGACGAGATGGTCACTTCGCATTACTTGAGACCTTTAAAGCATATTAATTACAACGTGGACGACACGGATGACGAGTCGATGAGGAACGGCATCTTTGGGAAGCGTCGCCCACCGCCCAAAGAGGAGGAGGACGAGATCTACAACAGTAACAGCAACATCAGCTGCTACAGCGATAAAAGCGCGACCACAAACAGCGTGCGAAGCTTCAGCAGCAGCGGAATCAGCAGTATCATGAACAATCGGACGACCCGGAACAATAGGAACCGGATGGATTCTGGAGGGTCGAACGACAATTTATTAGAGGACGAGGATGAGGAGGACAGGAATGATGATGAAGAGGACGAAGAAGAGGCAGAAGACAAAAAGAGGGACCGTATTTATCTAATCGACTTTGGATTGGCGTCTAAGTTTGTCGACTCTAATGGCGCACATCGTCCATTCTTCATGGATGAACGTCGTGCCCATGACGGAACCCTGGAATTCACGTCCAGAGACGCTCATTTAGGGGCCCACGCGAGGAGAAGTGACCTGGAGTGTCTGGGATTCAACATAATTTACTGGCTCCAGGGGGAATTGCCCTGGAAGAATGAAAAACTAATGCAGCAACCGGACGAGGTCCACCACATGAAGGAGTTTTTCATGTCCAATGTGAAGGAGATGCTGAAACTCTGCTACGGGCAAACGGTTCCGAAGTACTTGGGCATTTACATGGACTACGTGAACAAGCTGATGTATAATGACAGGCCAGACTACGACTACTGTCGCAGTATTTTCAGAAACGAGTTCACACGTCTGGGGTACTCCCTGAACGACATGCACATTGACTTTGAGTATTTGAAGGCGAGGACTCCAATCAAGAAGACGGCTCCAAAGTCGAGACGAAATGGGATTGTAAAAAGGGGACAAGAGGATCAGATTGACGGGGAAACGCCGCATAAGAACGGTTTGACTAAAGTAAAGGGAGCACCACCGGCCGGCAATAACGACCTGCTGGTCAAATTCGGGCTGATGGTGCCCTCGATCAAAGAAAACCAATCGAACAAAATCTCACCAAAAAATTTGCGCTCGAAAAAGAATTCGCCGAAGAAGAAGCGGAAGAAAATGTCCTGGGAGGAGCTGCTAGCCACAGATCCGGAGCAGATAGCTCGGGAGCGGATCGAGAAGGAGTACGATGAGCAAGACTCAAACCTGGAGGTGTCGATCAAGTACTCGGGCAATCCGACGTACGCGATTATGGAGTTGGAGAATAAGTTGAATGGGACCCTGAACGCGTCCAGTCTAGGGGAGCCCACCACGGCCGAGGACAGCTTCCTCGAGGTGGGACAGATCAAGGGCTACACCAAGCCCATGATGGACATTGTGAGGAAGAGGCACTCGAATTTAATGCGAACTTTGATTGAGAATAAAACTGAAGACCTAGAGAAAAGTATTAGCTCAGCTGGGAATGAGTCGTTGAATACGCCGCCGACGGCCAGGCGGAGGAAGTCGGGCCTGAGACCACAGGTGAAAAACACGCCCAAGAGTCTCTTCTACCACAAGAATTTACTGAAGCAGAAGCTGATGGAGCGGCAGAGGAGAGAAGCTAAACTGCTGGCTTCGAAAGCGGCCACAGCTCTGGACGAGTCCAGCACAGACTCCAGTTCAGTGATGGTTGTGGTGAACCACAGAGCGACGAAAGGGAGGAAAAAGAAGCCCGTATTAGTGTTGGACACTGACGAAGAGGCGACAAATAGTGGAGGCAACGACGACGATGAGGAACAAGAAGAAGACGAGGAAGAGGAGGATGAAGAGACGACTGAAGAGGAGGAGGAGGACGAGGATGATGAAGAGGAGGAGGAACAAGAATCTGAACATGAAGAAGTGCGAGTTAAAAGGAGTGATAAATCGGAACATAGTTGTGATAAGGCGGCGGATAAAAGAGCCACGGTTCAAATGCAGGAGATGAGGAAGACCCGGGGCAGGCCACGAAAAGTACCAGCATTCACGCAGCCAACTACTGCCATCAACAGCAAGAGGATCGGCAAACAGAATGATAAGAGTAAGTGATAATTTTATCAATTGTCTAAGTATCTAATTTAAAATTGTTATCAAACAAAACATTTTTGTACTGGAATTTTATTATCTTATTTAGACGTTTTTCTATTTAAATCATTAACTCACAAAATCGTGTATACTCTTAATAGAATGTTTATTTAGAAAAACTATGTTTTTTAAACTTAAAATCAGTGTTAGAATTATTATTAAATTTTATCCATAATTATCCAAGAGAATATTAGTACTAAAAATTATCCAAATTTCAAGTTTTGAATGTTAGTTGTACTTAATATTACTTAAATGTAATTTCTATAAAATGTAAATCTTATTCTTTAATGTGTTTTACACAATGGCAACTGGTAATGCAGCATTTTGACGCTTAAGTTTCTAATTAATATTGAAATGATTCCGGTACAATATCAGTGCCTACCAAATTGCATGCAACGTGTTGTGCAATTTTTTTAATTAAATCAAATCTAATTTCAATTCAGAAATATTCTTAAGCTTCATTTGTAATAATTTTTATAATAATTTAAATTCAATTTCCAAAATGGATTTTTTTATATTTAGTTAAGTATTGATCATAAATAAAAACAAGAAATGTGTTAACACTGACAGTTACAACTTTTTCGCACTAGGACGGTAAAGCTTCACGTTTCCGTAACTTAATTGGGGTATTGCACATTAGTTATTTATACAACTAGGTAAATAAGCGAGTGGTTTAAAGAAGGTCCGTGTTTTTAAAATTGCTTATCGACCATGTTTTATACAAAATTGTATGTATTTTTAAATACATTAATACAAAAATCTAAAAAAAATGATCGGTTTTATTAGGCTCATATTTAAAATTTTAAATTCTATCTCAAAATCCCCTGTTTCATTCCCTCTTTCCAAGGTGTGATATTTAAAACTATATCTTGTTATCTCTTGTACACAGGTTTCAATTTATATATAAATTTAAATGTCACAGAAACAGCTGATTTCATACCATTTAAATTAAACCATATGATAAAACAGTCAAAACACCAACTAATACAGTTAAACCATAAACACCAAAAGTGACGTTCATATAAATTTGATGGATTTTTTTCACGGAAGTTACACTTTAGTTATAAATTAAAAACACTAGTACTTTAATGAATTCATTAAAGAACTTGTGCTATAAAAACGACTTTGACAGGCAAAATATCAATATTAAATAAATAATATCCAGTTTTATGAAACTATAATGCATAAGCAATTTAATATTTATTGCATTTTATTTTAAATTGCAAAAGATATAATTTTGTACTCAAAGTAGAATGTAACTGAACTAATCTTCTTTTTCTTGTTTCATTTCAGCTAAATCCATGAGAACATTGACTAGAGGTTGAGAGATTCCTAGAGAAGAGTTTCTTTTTGCAGTAAAGAAGAAGAACAGGAGGAAGAGGAGAGTGAAGTAGAAGACCTAGCATCTTATTAAAAATAACCAGTAGCAGTTTAGAAAAAAGGAACGTGTTTGGAGAATTCAAACATACTAATTAAATTGTATTTGAAGCAGAGCAGCATCAGTGTAATTGTCATTGGACTATCACAATTCTTCTATTATTATTCTATAGGCTAAAATTCAATTTTAAGTTTTTATTTTAAATTGGTTTTATAGAATTTTATTTCGTGTAAAATATTGATGTTTAAGAGATCCTTATAATTATCCAGACACTAATAAATCAAATAAATTGAATGGATATTTAAAAAAGACATGTTTTACTTAGAAATTATAGTACATAGATAAGTGAGATTCAAAAAATCATAATCACAGATGAAAATAAAAGGAGATTCATAGAAAAAAGGAATTCTAATCGATTAGCGTCTCTTCTTTTTGTCCTTTCGCCCTGGTTTGTTTGGTCGTTTTGGGGTGTTTTGTGGAGATTCAGCCTCGGAGTCGTCACTGTCCTGAAAAGGAATGGGATTGTTGTAGTTCTTGTGGGTTTAAATCACTATTTATGTTACTTTTTTCTGTCCACCATCGCTGATAAGAAAAATTGCAGCTAAACAGATGATCTGGAATCCAGCACCAAAATACAGACCGTAGCGGATGAGTGTTTCGAAGAATGTCTCCGGTGGAACCATTATTTTGTCCTCCATTGTTGTTTTTAAAGAAATTTAGGATTTTGGATAAAAATATTTTTATCAAAACAAAACAACACAAGGGCAAAATCTAGTTCTGATCAATTTTTGACATCTGAACCGGTTTTAGCGGAAATTTTCTGTTTGAATTGAACCCGTTTATGCATCGCTCTTACAACAAATTCAAACTAAGGACGTTAAATTGTTCCCAGTCTTCACTGATTAAATAAATTTTGAAAAATATAATTATATATAATATATATTTTTAATTCCTTACAATATTCAATTAGTTTTTTTTTCTTCAAATTAGCAAACGTCATCTTACCATTTTTATTATTTTTAGGAAATATTTTTTTAGTTCACAATATAAGTCTGTGGCGATGAAATTATAGTTGACTGTAAATATTGTAAATAATTATTATTATTGAATTTAACAACAAGTCATGAAGATAAAGAATCATTAGTGTTTTATTTGGAGAATAAATATCACAGAGAAGTATCACTAGCGTTCTTTAGCTTATGTTGATAAAGAAGAGGTATTATCCTAGGTGAGTTTCTAGGAGAGTTAACTTAAGACTGAATTATTTTATTTTATTCCTTCCACTCATTCGTCCCATTCACACATACAATTATACTTAAAATTACAGTAAACTCTCGCTTACGCTACAGTTCCCAAAATAAATATTATTTTACCGACCTATCTCAAATGCCCACAAAATTTGATTAAGATAAGGGCAACTATTTGTGTTTAAAAACATTGCATTGTGGAAAATAGTTTTATTAGACGTAGCTCACCCTTAACATTTATGGGTTTGTAAAATAAAACTAGTCAGTAAGATAGACATTCCCCAAATACCCCAAAAATTTCATTAAAACTGGGGAAATAGTCTTTTGGCTTTAAACACTGTGACACCAGAATTTTTATAATATATAAGATTAATCTGAACAATTGTAAATGTAAAACTTTTATCATATTATTCATATAATGTGTTATATTGCTAAAGCAATTGCTTTCTTCTTAGGTGTAACCTTTGATTTTACACCATTGTCCACAATTATGTAAAAAACAGAGTAATGTGCACCGAAAAGTCATAAAATTTACTGTTTGGGTACGATCCGCTCCCTTTTTAAAGATCCAATTTCCCAATTAACTGTTATGATTATAATGAAATTGGATGTCAATGGAATCTTTGTTTTTCTGGCCATTTTTTGCCATTTCCAAACTTAAAATAGCGCAATTATTAACGGCGCAATGACGATTTGAAATTCGAGCGGGTATCAGGATG
>JXOV01000154.1:23338-50262 GCA_001014945.1 Clogmia albipunctata | reverse complement strand
GCGTCTTGAAACGAAAATAACTATTTCTTACAGAATATTTAACTTAATGAGCATTTGGGAAATGTTGCGGAAGAAAATCCAATAATTACCGCAGAAAATGCGTCTCTGTCATCTCTATCTACAAATGTTTTAAGAGTTCCTAGAGTTTCGAATTATCAAGAATTAATTGTATTTGATACTGTGANTATTTCTTACAGAATATTTAACTTAATGAGCATTTGGGAAATGTTGCGGAAGAAAATCCAATAATTACCGCAGAAAATGCGTCTCTGTCATCTCTATCTACAAATGTTTTAAGAGTTCCTAGAGTTTCGAATTATCAAGAATTAATTGTATTTGATACTGTGACGATCACATCGATCTGAAATCTTAATGGTTTCTGGAAGGGGTTAATTCAATAGAGTCTAAAGCTCTGTGTCTGTGTAAAACAGTTGATGTTAGCTTATTTGCGGTTAGGCAAAGACTGGTTAAATACAATTTGATGTACGCACTCAGTGCGATAAAGAATGAAAATGCAGTCTAGGCACATTTTCCGAAGTCGATGGAAACGTTGAGAGGTTCCTAATGTCGTCACAATATAGTCGCCGCAAAATACAGAGATGGTTCATCACAATATACGCTTTAAGCTGTGCTTGCACAACCGCTCTTCCATAAAATATATTGTCTTTATTCATAAGTTCGAATTTCATTAGTGGTTTGAACAAACAAAATTTTAGTACGATAATATAACCTTTTACGTTATACGAGTATAACCAAAATATTTAAATAAAAGCTGGAGAACTTTTTCAACGAGTTAATAATAATTGTTGATATAAATTAGGATTACTTCATTATCGAAATAATCTGTTATGGTATTATGGGTTGAAAGTTGTGAAAAGTAGTTACTAATTAATGGGGAAAATATTAAAATTCCAAGCTTCCATAAATTGTTAATAAAAGTTTTGCTAGAAGTAATAAACATTGCTTAAAAATAATCAGGAGCATTTTATGTAGCAACCCTATAATTATACATACGTCTGCTCATCATCAGCTCCTGATCCAGCAACACCTTGAAGGAAATCCCGTAATGAAATTATTTCACGCTTGGCATAATTGCGGAAGCTCTATTCCCTTTATTCTTTTATCCCTTGTCGTCGTCTTCGTCGTTTTGGCGCAAAAAGGTAATGCAGGCGGAAAACGGGGACGAAATTAGTTTCGGCAGTCGTGTCTTCCCAGGTGCTGATAAAAATAGGAACGTCATTGTCTATCCCAGGGCGACACAAGAGTAACCGAGAAGAGGAGGACGTTACGGCATCTCATATTTGATCAGACCGTGCGATTATTGGCCGGCTTTCTCCCCGCATTCAATTCCATTTTCTCGCATTTCACCTTGGCCAAGAAACAATATCGAAATTGACTTTTTGTGGCGCCCAGATCAGAAATCGAATCTGGAGGCAGTATTTTGCCGAAAACACTCTCTCCACTCCACACTATTTTATTCCAATCGCACGCCTGGGAAATGTGAACTACACCACAGCTCCCTCTCTCTTTCTGTTTCATCCAATATTCATCCACAGAAAAATGTTTTGCTCCATTTTTTGCCGAGCCAGCCAAAAATCTGATTCAAATTCGCATGCTTCCGACCCTTATTAAAAGTCACCTCAATTATTCATCTCGCCAGAAAGGATGCTTTTACTTTTGCCAAGTGTTTTGCACGCCCCCGAATCCGGTAATTGTTCGACACGAAAACAGCCCTCTCTTTAACCCACCCCTCCCTCCTCTTGAGATCGAAAATACCAATCAAAAATCAATTTATTGACCTTGTTTCGCATGTTTTCTTTACGAATCCTGCTCCTGCTCCTGTATATATACTCGTAGAGTGAATTCTTTGATTGAGATAAATCGACTCAATCAGTCGCAATAAAGAGCCGTATTTAATGTGGATATAATCTTTGCACAATGAATTCATGTAATCATTCATCACCAGGCACTTGGTATAAAAAATGGGGAGGACAAGTTACTGGGGAAATAACATTATAATTGATTAACACATTTCTGAAATGAAAGTTCTTTTAAATGGGACATTATTTTGATTAAGTAGTCTCCATGATCAAGAGTACTTAAAGGGGTTGTTTGATGTGCTGAATTATTGTTAAAGTTTGGGATTTTATTAAATCGGGATAACTTTCATAAAATGTTTAGTAATATGTATAAGAAATGATAGATGATTAATTTATATCATTATTTATATCTTGATAATATATTCTTATTAAATAATAGTAATAAATGTTATTTATAAGAAGAATATTAAGACAATTTTTGTATCTAATTAAATAAGCAATGAATACTTTCATATGATTGATTTTGATTTGTCGGCAAAACAATATAATCGGTACTTAAAACTTTCGAATACTTTATCTTATTTTTTCGATAATCCTTTAGGTTAAGTATGTTAAAAAGACTTTCTTAATATGCTTTTTCAAATAATTTGATTTATTAAAATTGAGTTATAGTTGAAAAATAATGAATTTTTTAATTTTCTCATTTTTCGAATCAGGAGTTTTAGACGTTGGCAAAAGGATGAAAAATATTTCTGTATGGGCGAAATCAGCACGCCTTTTTAATTGTAGTACTTGCAACAAACCATAACTTTTGTTTCATAGTCCAGACGATGGCCAATGATAAGACCTTTCATCGTTTCAAAAACTTGAAGTCAGATTGATACACTCTGAGATATTAACTAAAATTTAATTGAAGACATCTGTTGTAAAAGGATAAAACGGAGTGTTTGGCTAATCGATTAGTCAATGATCGATTTTTGGCTGACTTTGAGATGAAAGCCAAGAGTATTGTAACGATAATCTCAGATGAGCTCTCTTCGGGGATTTGGGTGATCTCATCTGGAGCGGAGGGGCGATCAGTGAAGTGTTTGTGATTGGAAACTTGCGTTAAACAAATTAATAATATTTATTACTTATTAACTTAGATTTTTACAGAGTTTAGTGTAATCGCTTAGGATGATACGTGACAGAGTTTAGCGATAAGAACTCCAAGTTCTTTAGGAAAAGAACCCTTTTTATAAACTAATTCGCATTGACAATTGGATAATCAAAGTATGGAATGTTGGTGTGGGAGTTGTTTGCAATAAATGTTTACAAATATTATAATAATTAACAGTCAGTTGATCGTTGAATCTAGGTGAGTATAAGTTCGATGCATAAGCACATCAGCAGTGGGCCAAATAATATGTTGACGCTGTCCAAATTTGTGGGTGACTTCGACGGCTCATCCGTTGACTCACTGGAACTCCGTCGAATTGATGACATGTGATTCTTGAGATGTTGCACAAATGCCGGAACAGTTTAGTGATTTGGTTAAGGTTGGTAAAGTCGCGGACGGTGCACGTTCGATTGTTGCATAATTGCCGGAACAACTTGGTGACTTGGTTGAGATCGATCGAGTTACCAACGGTGAAGGTTCGATTGGTTGATCATCATCTATGTCTTTCAGCGTACAATCCAGGTCTTGACCTCATTATACCCCTTGACCTCAACTCCGGACCATGTCATAACAATTTAAAAAAAATAAATGACTTAAAACATTTGTCTTTACAGTTCTAACGATTTTTATGGTACAACTCAATTATAAAAATACTTCATAATAGGTTATATCATTTTAAACAACTAATTAAGCATTGTTTTAATTAATAAAATTTAAAAGCTGTGGTCACATCACTTTTTAATAGCTTTATAAAATGTCCATCATTTGTTGTTAATTCACCTATAAAGTTTAGTAACTTTATATTTGTATATATTTATTTAGACTAAGTAAATTTACATAAGCCGGACAGGTATTAACATGAAATCATAAAACTTGCATTATCACAAAAATCTGCATTAATTTTAAAATTTACGATGTATTTTGTAATCCGAAATTTATCTCCCTAAAGCTCACCCAAAAATAGAACTTTGCTGTACCTATATGATATAAAAGTACATAGTATATATTTCATGATGATGATTATTTCTGGTTTTATGAAATTTAATGCCTTGTCATAGTGATGCTTTAATAAAGCCATCTAAACATTGTTTTTATCGAGTAGTTATGAACGGCTTTTTGGAATTGAAATGCGGATCCCGTTTCAAAGTGTTCAAAGGATTTATGAAATTTTCGGGTTTTTCGAGAGGGGATTGGAGATGATGGGGAGGAGGATGAGGAAAGCCGCTTTTCCATGTCACATCACATATCGATAAATCAACACCGCAAACAACAACAAAAACTGTAGATTTGGCAGCGGGCTTTGAAAAATGCTGCTGCTCCTGAATGGAATTGATTTTGGGTTGATAATTTGTGCCAGCCAGAAAAGTCATGATTTACAGGGAACCACCACCACGACCACCACTACGAATGCTGGAAAATATGAGCGGTAACGAGTTTATGAAGGTGAATTATTCGTCTTTAGTATTTTTACTCCCATCCCGAAAGCTCTTTTCAAAGCTCCATTTTGAATGGAGGGGGGAGAAGTTGGGCGATGGAATGAGGCAGGGACAATCGGCACATGGTGTTACGTAAGTCTTCGCCGCCTCGCGAACAATAACAGCGTAATGCCGGCTTGAAAGCCACCAGTCTCTCGTTCTTTCTGCGAAACACCATAAACAAAAGCGTTTGTTCGAGCCCAATTGAACAAATAAAAACAAGCAACATAAAAGCTTTAAGCGATAAAATTATTGAAACTCCCATTGTGTTCCTCATCTGAACAGAAAGCGAGGTGAACGCGCTCGGAAAATTCGAATTTAATATTATCGTATTAAATTTTTGCCAAAAAGGATTATGCCAAGTTTCATTTTATCCAGTCAGATGAAAAGGGGTGTCTGCTATGTTGGATAAAAAAATTCAATGCAGTTTTTGGGGGCATGTGGATGAAAGAGAGGGAGAGGAGATCAAAAGCCAGTTCAAAATTGTGCAAAATTGCTTTTTGTGTTTATAAAGAGATTGCAAGAATAATATTTTAGAATTTAATTATAATATTCAAAATTGCACATATATTAATTTATTAAAGTTAAGTTTTTTACGATAATATTCATAATATTGTTACATAATTAATATTAAAGCTCAGAATATATGAACTTTATCAAATAAAGTAAAATCATCGCCCGGTTCAAGGACTGATGTCAATCAATCGGAGAAAATGTAAGTCAGATTGTTTTGATATAGAAAAGTCGGACCTAATGTGATTGAGTTCGGAGATATTAGGAAAGAGACCAATAGGCAGACCCAGGAAACGGTACGAGGCAACCATTAATGAAGCAGCAGATCGTTTTTAGGAGTTCACAATTGGAAAGAAGCAGCCATCAACAGACAACAATGGAGTCATGATCACACAGGCAAAGGGTCGTACCGGTTCATAAGCTTATAATGATACTGATAGTATATATCCCCAACGGATCATTCCAATTATCTACTTGATTTTTTCTTCTTTAAAGTGTGGTAAATTGTGGATATTATTTGTAAATTATATTAATTTTATTGTTAATAAAAGGTCTTTTCGACCTCTTCTTTTTGGACCGATGAGTCGACAATATCTCTTTCATTCTTTTTGAATTGATTATTTGGCTTCTACTTTTCTTGATCATTATTTCTCCAAAGAATACTCTACTGAGTAATCTTCTTATCGCAGCCCAACTCTTGTTCTAAGACTTTGTCTCTCATACAACGATCCGAACTGTTTTCTATTGAATATAGTGCTGCAGTTACAGTAAAAAATTGTTCTAATTAAGTTAGTAGTTAGTGGCGAACATCAAAATAAGTGCAAAATTAATAATTTGTTTATATTGCATTTATTTTTATATAAATACTGAATTTATCGGGGCATTACAAACATTTTCATTGACACTAAATTCATCAAGTAGCGAAGGATAGATCGATTTATAACAAGCGAATTTAAACATAATAAATTTTTTATTTAAAACATCTATTAAAGTTTCGATACCCTATCGACAGACAATTACACTTGATGAGTACAGCTTTTTATTTCTTACGAAAATCCAATTTCAAAACTTTTTTTATAATTCCAAAACAAATTCCAACAAGTACAAGATTTAACCCAATGTATTTTTATTATAATTGGCTTTTTAAATTCAAACTTTCATTGTACTAAATTTTTTAATCTGTTTACATAGAATAAAATTATATTATTATTGCTAGGAAATTTCACCGAATAACGTTTTCCTTTTCAGTCGCCGATTTTCTCGATCACATCGATCTGAAATCTTAATGATTTCAGGAAAGAGAGTCAAAATTTTTGTGTGTGTTCGTGTAAATTAATCGCGCACGGACAATTTTATGTTGATTTATTTGCGGCTACATTACAAAATAGACGCGGCAAATACTGTCATTGGAGATGATTCGTCACAATATTCTAATATTTCAAGACTATAAATTTTCTAAAATGCTGTAGAATAAATTTTCCTCTATAGAAAATTCCTTGAAATTCATCTTATTGTCTGGTTTATGATTAACTTTACAATAACAGGATTATGGTACAATGAAAACCTAGGAGCATAAAAATTTTATTTCCAAGGCCCTTTTATAGAGTCAATAATTTCATTTTCTTCTCAACCTTCTCAAATTCAAACATTTTCATTTAATAATTCTTCATAAATAACTCTACAATTTTTATCAAATATTCAATCCTTATTTGTCATTAATTCATTTAATAAAACTTGTCCTATTTCTTTTGATTTATGAATCAAAACAATTTTAATTTCCAATCCAGTATTATTACAAACAGTTAATTTGAGGATACATTATTTTTCACCACAATATTATTTTATTGCCATTGAATTATTATGAATATTTTATGAGAAAACATTGCTTTTTCATAAATATATTCATTGTTTGTTTAAATAAAATTACCACAATCAATTGAATTGGAGATGGAATTATTGGCAATAAATAAATCCAATTAATTAAAGAATTTGTAAACAACCCTTGTAGTTTTATTGGTAGTTTTCTCTTTTATTTGCTCAGGGAAATGGGTTCTTTGATTTTCTTACCCTTCACATGCTGTTTTATGCTCTCTGTTCCCGCTCAGTTCTCGGATCTCTGTGTGTGTCCCGAGTCCTGGCAAACAATCAAATTGCAAAAAAGGTCTGGATGTGCATTTCCGTCATCAATGGGCCGGTGTTTTATGTATTCTTATTTTATATAACCGAAATGAGCCATCTCCCATTATAACCGTCGCCGTTCTTGCCTCCTTATCCCCCTTTCTCCTTCAATTCAACCCCCCTTTCAATACACAAAAGGGCAGAAAGACGAAAACAATTTAATATTTTTCCTTCCCCCATTCAATTTCATATAGTGAACGAAGGAGGCGGTGGCGGCAACGGGGCGACGACGTCTACTACGATCTGTATATAAACACAGGTGTATTAAAACCAGGACAAATAAAATAAATTTTTTATTATTGAATTTCGGCACATAAAATTGATATATCATGAATAGCTGCCAGCAGAGTCTTTCCACACGGGTTTTATCACATGGCAGTTCGACTTGCCTTCCACACTGACAACAACTAAATGGACTTTTTCGTGTAGGAGTGTCGAAAAAAGGATAAAACGAAGCATTCGATGCGACTACTCTTTCCTGATTAAAATGCCTTGACGCTTACCACAATGGAGACAACTTTCGTAATCAGCCTCGATTTGACATTGATTGATTCCTAAATATGACCTGACTTAAGGTACTTCATAAAATTTTGACCAATTAATCCAATTTAAGGTAAATTAATTATAAAAATGATTGCTTTTAATTAAAAGGGATTTCTAGGAAGATTTTATGCAAAGCACTTTTGTTGAATAAAATTGAATTTGAGTTTTTAAAGCAGTAGTTTATTTAAATCAGTTATACAGTTTCGTCATTTTATTTTATAAAACCGGTAACGAAATTAGTATATCTCGGTAAAATTTCTAAAGAAAGGTATATTTCTGACAAATAAAGATAAATAGAAATGGAGATTTTTATTTTATTTATAGATAATAGAAGCCGCCAATTCTGTCACCGTATTCATTTGTTTTTAAGAGAAAAATAACATAATTCTGTGCAAAATTCGAATAATTTTAACGATTTTAACAAAGCAAAAATTTTGAATCTGCAAAAATTCGTGTGTAAAACCCAACCAATAATAATTATTAAATACACGAACCATCTGTCTCGTGGCCGATGTATCTGTCTCGTGGTCGATGTATCTGTCTCGTGGCCGATGTGTTAACGCATCCGGCTGCCTCTTCGGAGTCAAGGGTTCGATCCCTGGGCGGATAGGATTGACTGGGTCCTTTTTCAAACTGGTCTAGGTGCTATTAATTGACTAATAATACACTGAAAACAAATAGTCACCGAAATGTCGCAAAACCCGTTGGTTGAGGTTGCGACCCCCCATGTTCCTTACAGGAATTGAAAGGGATAATTTTTAAACACACGAACCTTTTGCCAAGCACATGCTAAGCTCGTGATAATAATACCAAATGATCGCTCGAATATTTATAGAAGGCATGGAGAGTTTTGATAGATAGACCAATTCTTCAATTTTTATAAAGTTAGACTTCTCTAAATATGTGCCGGAAAACATAAAGAGAAGATTGCAGCTCATAAAGAAGTGGCTGTGTTATATTTTTTAGATTATTTTTCTTTGGTAAAAAAGTAAGCAGGCTAGAATAAAACCGTTAAGAAGTAAAAAAACGGCTAGGAAGATGGAATAGCAGAGATAGATCTGATCTCGCCTGAGTGGTCTAACGCCTAGCACCCTAGACTGCCTTCTTGAGGTCGTGGGATCAAATCCCGGGCGAGTATTTTTGTAGCGTGAAAAAGTTTCCATTTGTGTATATCAATAACATTGCGAAATAATATTTATAGCGAATTATAAATAAGCAATGGCGCAAAAATATAAATAAAATGGTCGGATTGATTGGATCCGTTTNCTTGAGGTCGTGGGATCAAACAAAGGGCGAGTATTTTTGTAGCGTGAAAAAGTTTCCATTTGTGTATATCAATAACATTGCGAAATAATATTTATAGCGAATTATAAATAAGCAATGGCGCAAAAATATAAATAAAATGGTCGGATTGATTGGATCCGTTTACAACTGGTCTTAGGTGCTATTAAGTGACTACTAATACACTGAAAAAAATAGTCATGAGAAGTCTAACACCCTTTAATTGAGGATGAGACTACCCCAAGTTTCGTACTAGAATGTAGTGAGAAATTATTATTATTCTACAGTTGACCATTTCTTTCTAAATGCATAGTCTAAATAAAACAATTACAGGTTTTAATTTAAATTTATATTTGTTAACTAAGAACATTTGACGATAATTACAAATGTCTAACACTTTAATGCTCGGGCATTTTACAGCTACACAAAGTTAGCGGGTGTTGCTAAACTTGAAAAGTTCTAACCAGACGCCTCCATTGCAAACATAGTATGAATTTACAATACAAATACAGTTGACTCTCGATAATTCGAAATATTTTTAGAGTCCCTCAAGTTTCGATTTATCGAGAGGCATATGTATTTGAATTACGTATTCGTAGATACTGTTGAAAGCACATAAATATAAAAAATAAAAAATCGTATCATGACATTAATTAAACGAGCGCCTGGTTAACATCTTGTAAATGCAAATCACAAATTTGTTTATTTGATGTAATTTGGTTTAGGACCTTATTTTAATAAGTAAAATTTTCAAATACAGCATTTTCAAAATTCTATAAAAGATATAAAAGAAAGTTATGTAATGATTTTGTGCTTTGAATGTCAATTTAATACATTTTGTTGTTAATTTCTAAAAAAATGTTTGTTTATAAAATAATAATTTTTTTAAAAACAATATAGATTCTTACATCTTTATTTTGTACGAATTTTCTCAATTCAATAGAAAACTACAACATCACAGTGCTCTTACAAATATGTCTCTGAGTGTATTTATTTATAACAAATATTCAAAATTCAATTATATCTGATTGTTGTCGCCAGGAAACGCTGTTGGCAAGAAGCGTAATATATTTGGAAAAAGTTTTTGAGAAATCAAATATTAAAGAAGTGGATATTTATGTTCGCTTCTTGCCACGTGTTTTTAATGGTGGCTAATACTTTTTCTTTGTAATGTAATGTGCTTGACAGAAAGAACTTTGAAACTTTTCAAGGTAGAATTCCACCTGAAAGTTTATTTGCTCGTAAAATTTATCTATTATTAATTTTCCGCTGAAATATGCTTCGAATATCGTATTAAGGAAGTGTGTAGTAAATTAGAGAGTAATAAAATATAATAAAATAAAAACATAAATTGACATAATAAACTGAAATTGAATCTGAAAAGATAATACTTAATTTATGAAAGATATTGTGAGTACTAATAATAAAAAATATATATAATATTATATAATAACATTATATCCAAAATTAAAAGAATGCTCATTCTTAAATATCATCTAAATGAGATTAGATACTTATATAACAATTATCAAATGATGAATTCAGATTACGAAAAGAACAATAGGAAACAAAACCTCTTTAAATTATTCATATGAATTCCAAATTCTGCGAAATTATTTTGTTTAATATTTTATGAGCGTTCATACATTTCCACAAATTTATTTATATCATTCCTTGTACCATTTTAAATTTCACCAAATAGAAAGCCAAAATGTATTCATTTCTCTTGGAGAATTCTTCTGTTCGGATCTACATTTAATCCATCCAATGAAAGTCTATTTTGGGAAAGGGCATAAAAAGTGGCAATGTCACACTGTCTACACGTTCCTCCAAATCGGCCTTTCCGATCAACTGATTCTATTTGGTTTCCATCTTATGGCTTTACACCCCCTTAAGATGTAATGTGTGTTGTACCTTTCAAGTTTTGTTTATCCGAATTCTTGTCGGTTAATTCCCATCTTTCCAGCCTTCAAGTGTGTATATTCTTTTCTTAACATTTCGCCATCTCTCCAGAGAGTGGTGCTTTCTGCTTCTGTTTACATTTCCCATGAATACATTTTTAAACAACCCTCCTCCCCCGAATTGGACTGCATTCAAATGGAGAGGTTCTTCTTCAATTTGCATGCCTCATTTGAGTATTAATAAATTGCTTAACCTTTTACTCGATTATTTATGATTATGACTCTCGTCTTTATGAGTGCCCCTTATTTATTTCAGTATATATATACGTAGGAATGTGTGTAGAAAAGGAGTTCAGATGATAGATAAAGGGACTATAGTTATTCCAAAGAGAAAGCCGAGAAGAGAAAATCGAAACGATGGCCCATTGAAAAGCAGAAAAACGCAATGAATCATCAAATTTAATACTCCTCTTTTCTTCTCAAGTTCATTTCATATGGTCCAGTTTTATGTCCATGAGATTAATAAAGACAGCTGGATAGTAGAATCCTTCAATTCCTTTGCAAGAAATTTCTCTAAAGGTCTTATTTCCAGTGGAAATTTCTAGGAAAGAAATTTCTTCGAAAGTCACTCGTGCGAAAAAAAGACTAGTTCACAAGTAAATATATATCCAGTCTTTTTATTGCTTCTGTGTTATCAGTCAATGATTCTTAGAATTGTTATTTGTAAGACTTTCATTGTTTTTTTTGCATTTTAATTACATAAAATTGATATTATCGTTATAATATTTCATTTGTCAACGTCGTTTTATAGCACAAGTGGTTTGGAAAACATTAGCGCTTTTTCTTTATTATTAAAGTGTGACCATTGAGAACGCTTTTCATGAAATTGTTTAAATTTATTTAGATGCCATAGATGTTATTCATGGTATAACTGTATTGACAGATGTTTTGACTGTTATAACGCATGGTTTAAATTTAAATAGAACAAAGTCAGCAGATTTGAGAGGATGAGGAACGACTGTTTAAACAAATGATGACATTTCTGTGTGCAAGTAAGAAACAGCAGGATACAATTTACTCTATCATTTAGATATTTCAAATAAGATTAGCTATTATTTAACACAAAGGCCTTCTTTAAAACATTCGTTATCGACGTGGCTTGCAGTGTTTAATAATGTCCTATCGACCTAGTTGTATAAATAACTATTAAATGAACATTTTTTTGTTATAAAATAATTAATTTTGTTTTAGATTCTGAAATATTTTTAAACTTACCAATTTTGTACAAAATACAATTACAATAAAATATATATTTTAAAATCTGAGGGGGTTTCTTCAAAATATATTTAATATTATATGATTGCTTTCTTTTTAACATTTTGGCACGATTAGGAAAAGTAATAATTTTATGGTCCAATTTTCGTTTAATTATATTCATATTAAGGAAATGGTGTGTGTGTGGATTGCAGAGCCCTAGTCCTCGTCAAGATTCAGCGAAGTTTCCACAAAGCTTTTCTCATTTAATGCTTCAAGAATTGACAACTCGCTTGTCTCTTTTCCTTGTCTTTAGAATAACTTATTGTCCTTTGATTTTCAGATAGAGAAGAGTGGACAAATAAATACTAAATGCTTGCGGACTTAGTACTGGTTCGAACAAGAAGGAAGTTCTTGTGTTTATTATTATTTATATCATATTTTATAATTATTGAAATTAAGTTTGTAAGGATAGAGATGGGAATTAGGAACTAGGAAAGGGATGGACAAGATAGGGTGCTCCAATAATTAATACTGTCCATACTGCATGTGCATATAATTTTAATATAATTTGTTGTGAACTAGTTTTTATTTAGTAGTTCCAGAGCCAAGTATAAGTATATAAGACCACCAGCTTTACTCGTATACTGAAAATGATTTATCTGAATGTAAAAGATCTTTTATTCTTCACTGACATACAATATGTAATCAGCAAAGCAAAGACGAAGAGGAAGTGAAAAACCTGGTAAATTATACACGAGTAATACGAATAGTTAATTGGGGTACAAGGTTGTAAATCCAGCTATTTTGAGAAAACGTGAGTGAAAAATCAAGTTGTATTTTTACTAACCGAGCAAGATATAGATGTTTTTGGAACCTTGTTTAAAATACATCTTTGTCTCATAATACGGGTCTGGATCAATAAAAGTGTCACTTTTGAACAAGAAATGAACCCCTAACTTATGTACTTTCCTTTTTGCAATTCCGTATGTGAAATACTTATTTTTTTCATCAATCTCCGTACTTTAAATTCAATTTTACAAAAGGTGTGAAAAAAATCCATTTTTTCAATGTTTTAAACGACAAAAAAAGAAATAGTATTTCACATATTATTCGATTTATTTATCATATCAAACAGTGTTTCTTAGTTTGATTTGTAAAAATAGCTTCAACCAACTCCATTTTAAACAAAATTTAATAAAACAAACTTAAACTTAAATGAGTTAAAATAGGTAGAATACGAATTGATTGTGTACTTTTTAATAATCGTAAAATTGTTGTACTTATTTGTCGTGCTACCAACTCGTACGTGTAATAACTCTTCATCTCTCCCTACCAGTTTGAGAAGCCATGCTATTATTGAAATCAATATGTTCTGGAATTATAATATTATTATTTTACTAAATATATCAGTAACAACAAATTCAGTGAACCGAAGAAACTTAGTTTTGGCAATCGGTAAGGTAAGAAAACGTGATTTGATTAAATTCATCTGGTAAAAGTGGCCTTGTAAGTCATGTTTTTAGATTGCAATAGTCATGAAATTCTGCATAAAAAACTAGAAGTAATTGTAATTCATTTTAAAGTACTTGATTGCCGTCTCTCTCATACTTTATGGAAAAGGTGCCAAATGAATAATTAGATATTTATTTCAATTACAGCTCCAACCAAAATGGATTGATATAAAAATGAGCGATATTTATTAGTCTTCAAATATAAAAGCGTAAGCGTTCCAATTTACTACACGTTTTATTTTACAATTTCCAGATTTTCTGCTAAAAGCTATGGCGTCTCTTTCAAGTTTAACATTATTATTTTTCACTGGTGAAAAAAGTAACGCATTACGAAATTTAACCAAAAATTGAGAAAAACGCTAACAACTCTATTAAAGGATTGATGTTCAATATACAGTTGACTCTCGATAATTATAACCTCTCACGAGGTTCCTTCAAAATCTCTTGATATTTTTAACTAAATCCATACAATTTTGTATTCTCAAGCAGTCGACAATTCGAAGATGCAATATTGTTGTTACAGCATTTCAGGTGACGTTTTTCTTTAAAAAAGTTACTGAGCAATCTAAGCAGAGGCAATGGAACCGCTAAATAATTCGATCTCTCGATTTTTCGAAGTATTTTAAGGGTCTCTTGGGTTCGAATAATCGAGAGTCGTCTGTATTAATATGATGCCGATCAATTTCAGCATTGACGATAATGGTTGTTCGACAGTTGAGGCCGGGGTATCCTTATTTGCCAAATTTATTTTAAGCAAATATTAATCACAGAATGTTGTTAGTAAAAACAAGTAATGAAATTCGAAAGAAAAAAGTTACGGTTTGATCTGGGCCCTCTTGAATTCTGTGCAACGCTTTAACCACTGCGCCCTACCCCCCCCCCCCTGACAAGTAAATGACTTCTACTGTTAAAATTGATGATATACGTATATTTATTACCCATGAATATCAATGTATTATTTTCTTGTACATAATAAACATTTCGGGAAATCGTTATGAATATATTTTCCCAACAAATTTCAGTAATTTAATTTTTGTAATAACAATGTAATGCTCTGTAAAATTACCATTTGAAGGAATTTCTTGTAAAGAATTTTTATTTTATGAAATATTTCGATGGTAAACCCTTGAAACCGAAATTTAAATAAAAATGCTAGAATAATAGTGAAATGAATCGACCCGAAAGTCGTAAGAAAGTACTTCCGAGGCAGATCCCGAAGAAAGAGGGAATAAAAATGTGTAATAGCTGGGAAATTCCTCTTGGGGGATGTTGCACTTTGAAACAGTCTCAAAGACTGTGTGCATTTGGCGGTTTTGCTCGCTTTAAAACTTGCTCCTCTTCTATTCTCCTCAAGACGCGATAAAACTTGGTGAAGTGGCTTCTGGCCGATAAAGCAATTGCGTGACTGTAATTTTAACCGGGAAGAACGGCGGACACCATCCTTGAGAAGGAGAGCGACTAGGTGTGGGAAAAGGGTAAGAAGGAAAGAGCTGAGCTGAGGAAGGTAAAGCACACTTTAACTTTGAAGAACGGCTTAAACTCAATTGAATTAAAGCTTTGGACACGGACTGTTTTATTTGCACAAGAGCACAAGACTTCAGTGTCCTCCGGCTACTTTCCTGTGCCATTGAAAGAGTGTGAATTGTGTCAAATCCACAAGCGAACAATTTACGACACTGTAAAAACTTTGCAATTGTCCTCACCAGATTACAGTCAAGGAATTCGCACAAAGTTTGGCATTTAATTGATTTTTTTTATTGATTGAATATCATTTACGACTTTAGAGTATTGGCTTGTGCTGGCGAAGTACGTGTTTAAAATTCTAAAAATAAATATATATTACAATAAAAATATTTAAAGATTATATCGTAGAAATTACATATTATTTATGTACTTTAATCAAGTAAAAAAATAATATTATTATCCATGATTTGAAAAATCTTAAAAAAACCAGGAATAAAACGGTTATCGGTTCTGATAATGAAAATTAATCGATTACTTTTGTACACGAATAGGCATTTTTAGAAAGTCAGATTTTGAACTATTTACGCAACGTTTTATAGTCTTATGTTGGATTGGACTGAACAATCATTAAAATTGTAGTCATGAATAATCACCGGATCGATAGACTATCGTGAATTGTGATTTATACGTCACTCAGTATAAAAATTACCCTTAACACAGTAGTGTGATCACCACTACATCATTAAACCTGATGAGCAACTCCAACTTCCTGTTCAATCTCCTTCAATTTCCGCTCACTTCCTAGTTCTATTTTTGTGTAAATTTTATTATTGTATATTATTTATGGATTATAATAGGTCTGATGATCTTTACTCTTTGTACAGTCTTGTATTCTTGGGAGCTCACACCCCTGACCCGATCTTCATGAACACTCCAGTTAGCTTTTTTAGGAATCCACAATCCAGTGACGAGTAAGTATCTGCAACTGCATGACCAAAGATAGTTAACATTCGTCAAATCGTAATCAAACTTATTTGTTTGAATTTAGTCATGTTTTCAAAGCTTAGATCGAATGTATTGAATCGAATAGATGATCAGGATCTTTCTAATACTAGTGATTTGCTGCTGTTTAATGAATGGATACAGAATCATGAGTTGTTCTTAAATTTAAATTTGAGATGGAGGGAATGGGAAGACATCGAGAGGACTCAGAGAAGATATTTGAGGTGGAACGAGAAAGGCTGTGCTAATGGATGAAACAAAGACGTTGCCAATTTATATCGAAACGGGGGCAAAGAATCCAGAACAGTTCTTGTCAGGTCCTGAGAGAGTGTCTGAGGGAGGTGCACAATGGTATCAAATCTAGTATGATGGGTGACGACTATATTGTAATATCAATGTAGCGGGTCGTAGAGGTGAAAGTTTATGGGGGAGGGGGCTGTGGATGAGATACATTGAGTGTTTCCATCAACTCAACTATAATAAAGTTAGTCTCTCTTATTACAGTTCTCTCCACACAGACAGCTTGGTCGATATCTGCAGCGGGTAAGAAACATCTCTCTAATAGCCAGGTTCAGATGCGGAAATGAAGAACGCGGAAGATCAAGCTGGAGAGGAGATCGTAGTTGCCGAATATGCGGATTGGAAGATGAGACATTATTGCATATTAAGGAAACGTGTTGCCAGGACCCAAGAACCGTTGAGCAACTCCTGGATGAAAGAGCTAACGGGGAAGCATGAATGAACAAAGTCAAGACGACACATAATAAAATTTTTACCTAAGTACAAGAATATGTAACAAACAAGGCCTGAGGGGCGTTAATAAATATAATTATTATAGAATCATCAGTTCATGGTGCTAGTCACATCATAACAAATAATGATTCGTAAAACATGATATTCAATTGTCATATTTGAAAGATTGGCAAGTGAATAGATAGGGCATTTGAACAGTTAGTATACGTAAAAACAAATGGTTAGACATAGACCGGTAACGTTTGTTGAGTCTAAGAAAAATAATAAGATGTTTATTCGAAGAGTTGGCACTACACACACGGAAACTATAGGTCTGAAACATTATAAAAAAGAGTTAAAATATTGATAGTTAATTAGTAGATTATAGTTTTATGAACACAAATAAATAAATTTCCCTTTCAATTCCTGTAAAGAAAAGGGATCGAATTCATGCTCTCCGAGAAGCGTTACCTGCTGTCTATAAGGTGATATATTTAGGATAATTAAGTTTCTATAACACAAGCTGTCCACGGTTGAAATAATAAATTACCACCTAATGATAAAAATTAAAATTCGTATAAAAATATGAAACACAGATTGTGTTATTTCCGAAAATAAAATTAATTTTAACATGATATAAATATTTTAAAGCTCTATCGTTTCCATGAAAATGGCATTTCATAAGAATATGGTAATTATGGACAACGATTACAATTTGATCGATTAATTTTTAGTTATACGTATGTTATAGTGGATAGCCAATTTTGCACAGTAGTACTTATTGTGAATAACTTTTATGATTTAGCAAAAAAATAAAATAAAAAAAAAATGATTTATTTGATTTAAAAAAATTTATATTTTAATTTAATAACTGATTTTGTTATAGAAAATTGAAGCTCTACCATGTGAAACAATCTCCTACATTTAACAAAATATTTACAAAGAACATTCAAAATGTTTGTCCACAAGCAAAGTTATTAAATTTTTCTAGGATATTAACATATCCAAATAAGTATGATGTAATATGATGTCGTTTCCTTGAATTTATAAAATAAATAAATACAATGCAAATTTTAGATGAATGTTCAAACTACGAAGACAATTTGCGTTATGAGACAATGCTTCCAAATCTGTAATATAAATAAGTATAATATCAATGTTAAATAATTCAGTTTTGAGTTTAAACAACAACATATTCCCCGAATTCTTGTCCCTATCCAAGTTCCATTCCTTGTTGATTATTCTGTTGAGCGTCCGCCGCCGTCGTCGTCGTTGTGTTTGCCTGGAAATTTTGCACACAGCATTCAGTGTCGCATTGCAGCGTCGATGGCAAACGAAAACGAACTGTGTTTCCCTGAACAATGATGCCCGGAGAGATGGAGAGCTGGAGAGAGGGAGGTAGGGTGGTGGCAGAAGGGGGATGGAAAGGGATTTCGAATTTATAAATGGTGTAAATATCTGCAACAGCATTTATAAATTCGGGGTTTGATGACAGCTAAATATTTGCCAATGTGATTCAGTTAGACGTGCAGTTTAATTCAGCGCTTAATCCTCGGTGGCAAAACACTGTCATTGGCCCCCTAGTGCTGCCGGTAAACAGTTCACAAAGTAATTTACAACAGCCATTCTAATGAAATTACATATTTTTCGAATTTGCGAAATAAAAACGCCATGTAATTAAGACTGCAAAAGCTTTATACGATTTGGTTGGGGGGAAAAGTTTTCTGTAGCACTATTTGAAAAGTTTATTAACTCTCTGTTACTGTTTATGTGTGTCTGTGTGCTTTAAAAACGATTGCATAATGCCAGCTCATTACAGGGCACTTAACTCATTTTGTAATGGTTTTGGCAACTCCACCTCAAAGAAGCCAGAAAGAGTCTGTGGAAAAGTTACGCCAAAGTGGCAATGGAAATGTTTTCCCCGACTTTATGACTTGTTTTTTCATGAAAAGCATACATAAGTTGAAAGGAATTTTAATTGTAAACCCTACCATATAAATTATTAACTTAAAGCTTCTTTTGAAATTTTGATTTGCGATTTATAATATGATTAAAATTTATATGCAAAAGTTTGCTGTTTTATAATTCAATTTTTAAATGGAATTCACAAAAACACAAAACAATGAATTTTCATGACCTAATTTAGAATTTTCTGGTTTAAGAACGCTAATAGCAAAATTCTTGGCGCTTTCGAATTGTCTACTTTGCCAAGATTGTTAAAATTGGTTTTTAGTTGATGAAGTTTCCGCGATTTTTGGTGAAAAGTTAGATGAGTTCCATGAGAAAGTTTCGATTCCAGAACAATTGAATCTTTGTGTTCGGTTTGCTTAATTTCATACCATTATTATGTGCCAAATATTAATATGGGAATTCAACAAAAGGGGTTTAGCAAAAAAATATGAAGGCACTATTTTAAAATAGGATGAATTTTTTAGTATTCTATATAAATTTTCGTTTTATTCCCAACAACTTTTCACTGTTAAATAGTTTTTTTAAAACGACGATTTTATGGAACGTTTTCTACACTGTCATTGTTATTCAATCAGATAGTCTAGAACGCTTAAAGTTATATAAATTTTGGATTAGAAATTAGCAAATGAAGGACTTTGGACTACTTACGAACCTTATAATTATGGACTATCAAATAAAAAGTACCTGATGCAAAAGTATTTGATTAATTTGTTATTAATAAGTAAGGTATTTTCATTTTGCATTTTTAGCAATTAATTTGTTTACATATCAATCTATAGCCAAAATATTTGGGGACAATTATAGAAAGCTTCATTATTAGGAAGAATCTATCTAACTTGTCTGATGAGCCGCAAAAAAGAAATAATTTAATAACAGAATTAGGCCGCACAACAAGGGGAGCTAATGGTCAATCCCTTCGTATTGCAGCTTTCTTGTGCCGAGAACTGCTTGTCGCCTTCTTATGACAATATTAAGTTCAAAGAGGAAGAAAGTTTTCCAATCTGCGAGGATTTATTGATTCCGATGCGTCACTTAAATCGAGACATCCTGTATTATAACTAACAAAACTCGTTTTTTAAAATGGATTTGATTCTAAAGTAAAGTAAGAATATTTATATAAGGAGTTGCGAAAGTGAAATAATAATATGATCGCTGGTGTAATCGTACACTTCATTTCACTTGTTTAAGGACGCTGTTTTCGATTTATATTTTAATTAATATTTCAAATTGTGTCAATCCAATTTCAAATCTTTTTTGCAAGAATGAAGATGAATTCGTTGACCACCGTCTGGTAATAAAAAGTGACGTCGACCTAAAATGTGCGGGTTTTTTCCTGCAAATTCCCCATTTAAAGACGCTAGTTGTTTTAGTTTATTGGAGCCATAAAACCCTTGTTTTGGCTATTTTTAGTAATTGATATTGATATATTATGTTTATTTAATTTTATTTTAGTGATTTATCATTCATATTTTTTCCCTCAAACTTAATTTATATTCTATTTTATTAACGAATTTATTTTATGAATTTATTATTAATTTAATGAAATTAAGTAATTTTTTATATTTTATATGGTAACACATAATGATATTAAAAAATTATATAGTAAAAAATGTTTAATTTCACAGTTTTGGCCAAATGAATAACGGTATTTAATTTTTTAAAAGTCCTACGCTGAAATGAAATGTCAGCCAAATCAAGGGCTTATAGCCTGTTTTGACCTTCGCTTCCAGACTCGATTAAAACAAAACTTTTTCAAATTATAGAATTTTCTAATGAAATAGATGGGACTCCAAAGAGACTATGTGCATGTATATAACAATAAACATGATCAATACGTACGTTTTCTGGCTCATTACGGAAACTTTTCAATCTACGCTCATAAACATGATTCTTTTTCAAAAACTTGTCATAAATTATTACCAATGAAATTGAAGTTAACTAAAAATCAATGCTTTATAATTTATAATAGAATCATTAATTAAAGAATATAAACAAATTCATTATAACATTCAACCTTAAGTATATCTTAACAGGGACACAATTCGAGTAATAATCTAGTAATAGAAATTATTATACTTAAGTCTAATAACGTTAAATTTAGTAGAACGTGAATAGTTTAAGTATAACAAACTATTCATGCTGACAAAGGCCCATTAGGCTTTGAATTTTGATATTGTGTACAAATAAATTCCTGTGCTTTTGAAGCATATAAAGCATAATTCAAATAATCGCTTTTATTTGAATGGGGAATGTGCCGCTCCTCTATTGAAATATGGAGATGCCTGCTGCTTTGCTAGACAAAGCGAAATATTCTGTTCTGGTTACGGATTCTTAATGTAACATAATATCATAATAAATACGAGAGATAATAAGGAAGTAAGACGGCTCGGGAATGTGTCTGGTGCGACGGAATTTGCCCTTCTATTTGGCAGATTAACCGCACTTCTATGGGGGATGAAATGGAGGCAGCAGTGATTTGCCTTGCTTAAGGCCCGGCCAACTATTATGTCGGTACTAATGCCGTGTTAAGTAGGTTTCATCATTGGCATTGTGTTTTATTATCACCCCGGCCAAAATACATGTGCGCCTCATGTTTGGACAACTACAGTGTGTCGACCAAGAACGTGTTTAACATAACTCGTTAATTAAGTCAATTACACGTGTTCGAGCCGAGCCTGCCAGAAGAAATTAGCAGAACGTGCTCAAGTGGAGATTCATTAGATATACGGAGAGGAAGATACAAAGTAAAACACAGATGATAAGAAATCAGATTTTTCAAAGGACTATAATGAGATAAGGCTGAAAAAGTTTGTTAGATTTTTTATTTAGAAAAAATAAAAAAATTACTAATATTTTTTTAATAATTATATACATACATATATACATCCATAACTTTCAGTCATCAAGCATCTCTAGAAAGAAATATTTCTTTTTAAAAATACTTGTAGTTAAGGGTCTAAACTTCTATTGCCCTAGTGTGCTTTGCTGGGTGATAAATCTATATACAATTTCTTGAAGATAGTCTGTAATTTGACTGTAAAGGTAGAGCTAGGTCAAACAACTTTTTGTGGTGGATAAAACTAGTTTACAGTTAGTTGCAGGATGGGCTGTTAGTGTTACTTGGGTTCATTTAAATATAGATCTCTGAAACTGATTATTATAAAACTTTAGAATGTATATTTACTAATTGAATATCTATAAGTAAAATAACAGTATTTAATATAATAAGCGTATAATGTACAATGGAATGGATCAAGCCGAAATGATTACATACGAAAATTGGCAACATCCATGGGAAAATTTAAAACAAGAAAAAGGAAACTGTACAAGAGTTTTAATTCAAATATTAAAACAAAAGAGAAAACGGTAGGTAAATTTTTCACTTACTCAATTTCTTACTGGATGCATCTGCTTCGGAAGCTACCTGAAAAGATAAAAAATCAAAGACAATGATCTATGGGTGTTTTGTGAGGAGATTAAGCCCAGAGTACGTCTTTACTTTGTCGGAAGTGGGAAAATGACTGACAGTCAAGCAATAGCCGCAAATAGCTTTAAAGCCTTAATCGATTGTAAACTACATGATGTCTAGCCTCAGAAATGGATCAGAGTGGACAATTTAGTGTGGGCTATATAATAGCTAAGGAACAAGAGAATAGCGATCATCATGATTGTTATAAGGAGGGGGTCAAAGTTCAAATCACCCCCTCCACCTGTATGTTGCATATTCACTGACTCTTTTTTGTGAAATAGAAAAAAACTATAATAAGCGAAAAGATTTTGAGATAACAGAATCGACAAAATGATCAGTTTTTAGACTTATATCAGTCAAACTTACAAAGTTCATTTTCGGCTAGTTATTAATAGTCTAGAAATTACTTTGTTTGAAAAGTTGACTATAACTTTGTTCCGAAATTTCAATAAATATTTTTGATTTTGGTAATATTTTTTTGAAATTCTTAACGTATTGAATAAAATATGTTGAATAAACACTCTTAAAAACACTTGCTTCGTTAGTGATATTTAAAATAATCAAGGGCTCTGCCTCTGATGTACTTCTTATTTGTACAAATACTAGTAATATATGAATTTGGAACATAGTCCCTGAATGGGTTTTCCAAGTATTCTAAATTCTAAACCATTTTATAATCTGGTTATTATTAGTGAATTGTTCTTTTTAAGCTAAAAATTTGTTTAAATTTCTTAGTTTTTATTATTATCAATAGTAAAGCGACGGTAATCTTATAATTCAGACTGTAATTGTATAATATGTGTGCTCTCCTAGTCCTTTGTTGACCCCTTACCTCGAACTTCATCCCTTTATCTGTGGTCGCTGATGCCGCCATCATAAATTCATTCAATAAATTACCTTCTCTCTTTCTGCTCTCTCTCACTTTGGCTGGCTGTTGCTAATCTTGTTATAATGTAATTTAGGAAATAACACCATTTACGCAATAAATTACTATCTCATATTGATGTTTATGCTCTCGTGCTATGCTCGAGTGGACGTGTCTGTGTGTGCATGTGTTTATTTGCTTATTTATATATTCCGGATTTGACTAGGAACAAGAGAACAGGAATGTCCGAATTTGGGGCTACGTGATTAAAAACAACCTGACCATTCCGAATGTGCAACTACCCAGTGTCCAAATAATTTATTGGCCTTTCACCTTACGCCACTCCGGATTATACTATACTATTCATTACTTTGCTTCCTCCATTCGGATTTTCATTTCGAAAATTGTCAATAACGGATTTTAGTTCATCCGACATTGTTCATTCATTTTCTAAACATGTTTATTCTATTCAAATTTGATAATTAATTCAAAATTGTTTGTTTTAAATATTTATATTGAATTACCTAAATTGCAGTAAACCGTCTTGAGTTTTATTGTCTAATAAAGATTTTGATTTAAAGAAACGAGCTGTGAAAATACCGCTTAAAATGATGGGCCAATCTTTGGGACATTCGTCGACTAAAAGATCTATATTCCGAAAGGCTCTGAGCTCAAGGAGATCTTGGAAAACGCAGCTTCCTAAATGTTTATGAAGTTTTTCTTTGATTTTTTGGAAATAAAATACAAAGATCGATGTATCTTCTTTCATCTAACATATCTTGTAATCGATAGTATGTGATAGACCCATTTAGAAAGAATGTGATCAAAGGAGAAAGCTGTCTGTTAATAAGGGCATATCACTCATCAGTTGTCTTTTGTGGAGTTCAATCTGTTTTAGACTCTTGTTAAGATTCGGTACTTGCCATAGTTGTCTATTTATTATACAGCCTGTGTTAGCAATCCAGTCCGTTCTAGTTATTGACGTGGCTCAGTTTTTCATTTTGGAGGGTGTTTTAAGATAATTACAATTACTCGTATTATTCACACAGGACAAAATAAAATATTTCTTCGAGTATTTTTTTTAAACCAATTAGCAAAAAATAATTTTATTTTTATATAAAGAATATATATAATTTCAATAAATTACAATCTAATATTAGGTATAAAACTGATTTAATTATTTGTGAGAACTTCTAATCAAAATTTAGTATTGTGAAAAACTTGCTTAAAAATAAAAAGAAAACTTTGCTAAAGTCAATTCATCAGAACTAAATTTTGAATAAACACAGTGGATAAGAATTATCAAAGAGAGCGGGTTTCTGTAATACAATACTACGATCGTGACTTTAAAGAGACCTGTTTAATAGTTATAATATGAGTATATAATATAGAGTTTAAAATTTTAAAAAATTAAATATAAAAGACATGGTATTATAATTATAAAGAGGCCGGATAGCGTAGTTGGTTAAGTGTCTCGTCACAAAAGTTGCTTATCCTGTGTTCAAATCCCAGTAAAAGCAGTGATTTTTTATTTTCAAAATTCATTTGCTATCATCAACTAATAATAACAATTTGTGATTAATATTTGTTTAAATACATTTACAAATAATATCTCCGGCCTCAACAAGTAGAACAACTGGCGACGTCAACACCATTTGTTCGAATTCAGATGGTTTTTCAAAGCATGAATGGAATAAATAAAAACGAATATAGACCGGATCTTTCTAATACAAGTACTCTGCTGCTGTTAAAATGAACAGATACAAACGAAAGTTATGAAAGGGATGGTCTTCTTCATAGTATGTGTGTTCTGTTTCGGTGGCAAAAACTTGTCAATAAAATAGCCTCTATTTTGAATCATCAGCTCTGGTACTAATCACATCAGAGCAAATAATGATTTATAGAAATGATATTCAATTGTTAATTGTGAAAGATTGGAAAATGAATAGATAGGGCAATACGCCCAACTGCGGAGGGCAGAGATATGAGGGAGCACAATAGATCTTCAGGTCAAAGTGCGGAATCACCTCATTAGAGATTTATTTATTTTATAATTATAAAATATAATTCCAGGACGTTAAATATTAACTGTAAAATAGTTGTTTCATTTTTATTGGAAATATAGTAGTACTGAAACAACATTAAAGATTGTAAGATTGCGAAAAAAATATCTGGACTCAATCAGTGTCCTCTTATCCCATTGTATTCATTTTTTATTTAATTTATAATTTATTCGATGGATGATATTGTATTATCTTCAAATAAAATAAGCCACAATTTGTAATATAATTTATAATAATTAAAAGGAAGTGTCTTTAAAAAATTAATAAAAGTATTTAAAAGGAAAGAAGACATAGAATGGTTTTAAAATCTAAATTACATTCTAAATTTCTTACTAGTGTTCATTAGTTTAATTGTAAACATGAAATTCAGTCTCGTGCAAATGCATATAACGAGGACATAAAATATTAAACGTGTCATTTTCGATAAAATGTAATTATTAAAATTATAGCGTTGTATTTCACATAATCGGATTATGCAAAAATGTGCTGTTCAATTCAGAATTGCGCGTCGCAAATTACGGCGACGAGGAGCAGCAGTGTGCAAAAGAGCAGCAGTGATAGTGGGAGGCTGCAGTGCCTGAAAATGATGTGTGCAAAATGCAAAACAATCGGCGACACGAATGATGAATTGCATAAACCGTGAATGAGGAAAGTGTTGGCGACAGACACACATACACACACACGCCCAACGCCATTGAAAATGACAATAAATTTGCCTCAGACAGTTTTGAAAGCTGTCTCTTTTGTGATTTAGCTGAGTTGTTTTGCATAAACTAGAAAGACTCTTATCTTAGCTAAGCTACTCCACTCCTCTATCCGCAAATTGGAGGGTGAAACAGAGCGGCGAAATGCCAGGAATTTGGATCAACAATGACTTTTAATTGACGAAGGGATGAACATTTTCTCATCAAATAACAACAGTGAAGTGTCTTAGGGCGGAAATTCCGATGGCTATTTACGAATTTGGAAAATGCGAAAAATAGCAAATGACGGGAAATAAACTGCGAGGCTTTGAAATTGATTACAAAATGAATTGATTATAAAGAATGGAAATTTGTTTTAATTTTCACAATAAAATGTCAATCAAAACTAAGCTTTTGCTTTTATTTTAATAACATTCGCATTTAATTTATTACGACCCATTTAACATTTATTGCACAAACTTGTCGAACGAATTTATACGGAATGAATTTTTAAGGAATTGCTTTACGGTAAGTAAATGGCGTTGTTTTAAGAAATTTTATTGAAATTTTAAATGAAATTCACTACAAACGAAAACTTAAATTAATTTAATTATTGATCAAATTAAGGAATTTTGGATTCAATATAATTTATAAGGAATTTTTTAATTTATTGTACTTAAAAATCAAGTATGTATCAAAGCCGCTCAACCTTAACTAAGTTGTTCAGATATTAGCAGTTGAATGTGTGACGTCATCGACTCAGATGTAATTCATTGTTTTGATTTTGTATGAACTCGAAAAGAGGATTAGACACATGTGTATTGTTATCTAGATACTATATTGTACCGATTTTAACACTATTTCTTTAAAATTTCAATACTTTTTTGATCAAATATGATGAGAGAATTTTTGCGATATTTGGACCATTTCGGTTCAGAACAACGGACATTTAGCATATTAGAGCCAAAGAATATTGTCTTGGGTTGTATTGATGGTATATAACTACTTTAAAAGTCTTTTGTCATAAAATTATAATT
>JXOV01000154.1:3556-23135 GCA_001014945.1 Clogmia albipunctata | reverse complement strand
ACTACTACCACCACCACAGATCTGGATAACCTTATTGTTAAGTTAACGTTGGTATGTATTCAAATTTTACTTTGAAATATTAACTTTGGCATCGTTGTATGAAAACAGTATTTTTTTTTTATTAAATTTAACATCGTTTATGAAAGCATTTGTTTGTATTTTTATAATCGTATATTTCAAGGAAATTGTCGTTTTGTTTAAAAGGCATTTAAATGAATAAAGACTGTCAATTGAGACATACTACTTTCGAGAATAACCGGACCTTTCTGCTATTATTTTGTCATTGTTGTTAAATGGATACCATCCTCCAAATTGCAAAAAATCAAATTGCAATTCCAAAAGGTGTTGTGAAAATGTTGAATTTTTATTTCACTAGTGAAAAAACGAAGAGATAATCTACAAACAAATTTGTTTTAAAGTCAAAATTCTCCCCCACTTTAAACGATATATTGCATGGTTCTAATTCCAGACCGTTATTATTTTTTTTATAAGTTTTTAACGTGGAAACGAATGTGAAATATGAACATTTAAGCGAGTTGTTTTCCTAATCTAAAAAAACAAAAAATTTAAGATCAAATTGATATACTTCTGAAATCAAGAATAAAACATCTAACTTTAAATAAAATATGTATGCAAAACCTTATAGGCGGCACATGTGATGAATTATTATCCAAATGTAATGTACATATATATTGGTATTGAATTGAATAAAGATATTATTATATTATTATTATTATATGCGAGTTGTTAATCGTTTACACCCTTGTAGTACAAATAACTATTATGGATTTTTTTGCATAAAATTGTTGTTATTTCACTTAATTTTTTTTTCCAAAGTTGCTTTTATAGTACAAGTGCATTAAAGAATTATTTAAAGCACTAGCACTTTTTCAATGTATCCCCGGTCTGTTTCTTTGTGCTTGGTTTAACTGTACAACTATGTTCAAAAGAGAAATACAAGATTTAATACTTTCTTTAGGGCACTCAAAATGTGTCTCGCATAAACTAAATTTTAAATTCGATTATTTTTAAACAAACCTTCTGTTATATTTTTGTGTTAATTCGAATTTTTGTAAAAATATATTTTGCTCTAGTCCACAACAATAAAATAGCTATACCTGCATTTGTTGCTTATAAATCGATCGTAGTGTGGGAAAAAGGGAGAACATAATTATATTTGAATAAATTCAAATAAACTAGTGTAAAGGTTTTGCAATTTTATTAAACTTTAATTTCATTGCACCGACCACTAAATTTAGAGAAACTTTCTTAGTAATCGCTTTGGATTTAGGGATGTTCAAAATAATGATAGCAAGTTATTAATAACAGTTTTTTTTTAAAGTAACTAACATGTTATTCATAAATAATTATTAGTGTTATTAAATAATCATCAAAAATATAAATTCTAACAATTAAAGAATGAGTATTTACTGTAAAAGTAAGATAACCAACTATTAAAATGATGAAATAAGCAAACAATATAATAACAGTCTGTTATTTTAGTAACCAGGTTATTATAATAATTGTCAGTTATAAAAATAACTAGTTATTATAATAACTATCAATTATTGAAATAACTAGATCTTACAATAACTGTGAGTTATTGAAATAACGCATTGATATTATAAGTTCTAATAATTTTAACATCTATTAGAGAGAGCAATATACTGGTATGAGAATGTTAGAGTGAGAATCGAAATGTTTTTGTTTTAAGTTATAATTTGAAATTATAAAATATTTTATTCTTTGCTATTTATTGTAATGACATTAGTTATTTTAATTATAAACAATTCTATTGCTACGAAATTATATTGTTATTAATTTGTTATTAAGAATAACAGTTATTTAAAAATAACTAACTAACAATAACTGTTAGCCTAAAATAACATATTTTAACATACCTACTATTTCATAACAAAATGTAGTTTTGCAACCGAATTTATAAATATAAAAATCCAATAATGTTTTTCGTTTCAATTCTCGCTAATGTTTAATAGTTAAGCCTCCAATATCAAAGTTACTTTTATATAAATTGATGAATCTTGTTTACGGAGGTCACGCTCTAATAAAAAATAGAAAAGCACTAGCGCTTTAAAAAATTATTTAAAGCATTTGTGCTATAAAAACGACTTTGAGAGAGCAAATTTGTGTGTCATAATATCAATTTTAAACAAGAATGCATAAAATGTGTTTATTACCTTATATAAATAATCTAACAGTTTTGCAATTATACTAGTCTTTTTATTTTGTTACTCTTAAAATACTTATTTTATGAAAATCTATGTTAGAAGTCAATGGAGTTGAAGGACTCTATAAAATGACGAACATTAGAGCATAGTCGCATATAATCGCATAACATTTAATTATAATAGTTTAAACTGAAACTACACTAGATATGAACTAATAAAAGCAATTATAATTAAACGTGTTTGCTTTGCTGGGAGAGATTGAAGATTCTCTTGAATTTTAATAAGGATAAGACTGACTTTGCAATAAATTAGAGGGCTTTTATTAAGCGACTACTAGGATCAAACAAACAAAACTTTTATTATTATGGCAACTAAGACCGTTATTTGGGTGGATTGTCTAGATTGGCACATTTTGTTCTATTTGCGGAGCGTGCTCTGTCCCAACTTCCGATCCAACTTTCCCCGAAATGGACTTCTATTCTGTCTTCTGTGCTTCTTTGCTCCTCTTCTGTTCTGTTCTGTTTAGTGGTAGTAGAGTGGAGTGGGGGTTGAAAGTTATTAGTTGTTATTGAACATGACGTGGCATAATAAAATATGTCCGTGGGATCAGTAAATTGTGTGCTGAAAGGCCATAAACTATGCAAGTTTCTCGTGTAAATGATAATGATTTACGGGGCGGAAATTTAATGAAAATTTATTTCAGCAAAAACCCCTCCTAACCCCCTTACTTTGTATAAGCTGGTGGTGGCGGCGAATTTAATAGACTTTTCTTTGCTGCAGATCGTCTCTTTTATTCTTCCAGGAGACAGAGGACAGAGACTCAATGTGCAGTTTTTGGCGCCCTCTTTGCAAACAAAGAACATTTTGCAGCAGCTGAGAGAGAAGCCTCTGCAAAGTGGTGGTGTTACAAGAAACTTTGCCGCTCTACCCATTAACAAACTTCTTTGGTGAATAAATAAACTGCTCCACTCCTAAGAAAGAAACAATAATTCACGAAAATGAAATACATAAATTTAGTGAAACTCTGGAAATAACTGGTTTGTTTTATTTATAAATGTTAGTTTTATGCTTATAAAAAGTTTATATCTGATGTTAGTGAAAAAAGTATTCCTTAAAAAATACTAATTAACATTTGGCACAACGCCAATTTGACGTCATGAACTGCCAAACAGTTTCATTTTTAATTAAATTATCCTGAAGATCTTATTTGATTTATTGTTGTGTTAATTTGCAAAAGTTTCAGTTAGTAATAGACGACTCTCAACTTAATTCGGATTTAAAATAATAATTTTATAATAATTTCTATTGCGAGTGACAAGTGTAAGTGACATAATTGATTTAAGATTGGAATTAAATTAAAGAGATTTAAATAACCATTTTAAATACATTTTGTTCACTGGCCTTTTTTAAGACAATCCTAGTGTTAATTAATATTTTATTTATACAATTCATACAATTCTATTGCAAATTTTTTACTTCTTCTATAAAATCTGTTATACTTCCATACTATTTAGTTATACATTATTAAGGCAATCATAAATAGAATAAATACACAAGATTAGTACTTGATTCCATAATTCAGTCACTAAAAATTATAACTTTAGATTTAATAGAAATAGCTTAAAAGTAAAATATTTTTGTTCTGTGTTTTTGTGAAAAACGGCTCCTTTTCCACTCTTGCGTGTTGGACAAATAACTATTGTTCTGGGTTCTAATCTCTTAAATTTAGAAACCCATCGTTAATTAATCTATTTGAATTTTTCTCCCATTAAATTTTTTTAAAATATTGGTTCTTGTTTATAAATATGGTTTAAATGATGAGTGCGATCACCTATATATCATTGATGCAGTGAATGGTGCCCTATTTCTGTGATACATTTAAAAATTGAAAGCTCTCTTCGCTTGAAGTCTACATTCCTAAATTGTTTTTCGTAAGATCTTAATTTAATATCTGGATGTCTTTTTATTCTTAACCTATTATTTCGCGAATAAATAGCAAACAAAAAAGCGAATTGTATAAAATTTTGTAAAAAAACTGGTTGAAAAAACGCATAATTAAACATACGTATCTGTTTAATATTGGAACAAGAAGGACGATCTCCATTCCCGCTCTTTCCTATGATATATTTTATGCATTTTTTCTGCTTAAAATTGATATTATGACCCTCATATATGCTCTGTCAAAGTCGTTATTATAGCTCAAATGCTTTAAAGAATTCTTTAAAGCACTAGTGCTTCTTTATTTTTATTAAAGTGTGACCTCCGTAAACGAAATTCATCAATTTATATGAAAGTTACTTTGATACTGGACTTTTAACAAATTTTGGCGAACATTGACGAATATTGACGAAAATTGTCGAACATTAACCGACACTCCCAGATTACAGTTATGGATTTTTAACTTTCTGTTTCGAATCAACATTTTGTTATGAAATAGAAACATAACTATTATTCAACTATTAGAATTTGTGCCGAAGAAATCTAAAGCGATTACCAAAAAGTTTCTCTCAATTTATTGTACGCTGCAATGAAATTCAAGTTTAACAAAATTGCAAAATGTTACCCTGGTTTATTTGAATTTATATTTAATTTAGGAATGCTCTATCCTCTTCCCGCATTACGCAGCAAAATATAGTGTGTGGAACAGAGTCACGTTTATTTCTATAAAAATTTATAGAATTTTTAGATTTTTATGTTAATTTATTTAAAAATGCATAAAATTTGGTATAAAACACGGTTGATAAGCAATTTTAGGCACTCCGGCCTTTTGTAGGGCACTCGCTTCACTCGTGGCTTAAAACAACCCTTGTGTTTAATAATGATTTATCTTATCGACCTTGTTGTAGGGTTTCATTATGGCCTAATTTTCACATCACGTTGCTTAAGTAACCACCATTTTTATATAAAACTTTAGTGTTTAATATTACCTCAAATCACAAGCTGAGTGGACGTTTTTAAGACTGGTTCTGATTTCAATAATTTTATTTAAGGAACTTCATGCATTTTTAATTATTAAAAATACGATATTAATTTGAATTGTTTTCAAATTTTAATATTTCTTTATCGGACATTATTAGACGCATGGGCTATGCGTATTAATCTCGTGATATAAAGAACGCCTCGTCTTATCATTATTGAAGTATATTATATTACAAAAATGAAGGTAAGCTCTTCGAAATAAATGTGTGTTACGAAATGTGTCTCATTATCCGCGTGTACAGTCAGTGAATTGTTCAGTGACTGTCTATACTCGTATAATATTGATTGGAATAAAAGTTGACTTTGCATCTTTTCATTTCAATTTCCTTTTTTATCCCTGAAATTACTACATAAATAAAAGAAGAAGAATTCTGCTGAGAGAGAGAGACTCACTTTAATTGAACAATAATTTACGCTTAATGCTCATGGTGTACGTATAAGTGTATAAATTGGAAAATAATTGGCTTACCAGAGGAGCTTAAGTTAGTAATTCGCCGGGCAAAAACATGGAAGGCAAACTTATTATTTTGGCCCAGATTTTAGTATAGAGCGAAGTTTAACTGTTTGGAATTTGGCCTAATCTCTCTCCGATATCTGAAATGGTCGGCACGTTCTGTTCCCCACGTCGTCCCCATCCCTCTTATTCTCCTGCCTCACCACCACTCTATACGTCTATGGGGATAACAACAAATGAACTGTAATTATTGACTGGATATTGCATGTCGGGAATAATGTATTGGAACAAGGTCCACGTCTTCAATTTCGGTAATTTATTGCTGTTAATTTATGCAGATGAGATTTCGGTACGTGAATTTAATTTGCAAACATAAGCCTGCCTTATCTTAGTTTAGTTCACTCCGATTTTAGACCTTTTTTGACCCACCACGTCTCCTCTCTCCTGATACCAGAAAATCCACAATTTCATACACAGATCTTGGCTGCTTTTCTCTTCTTCTAATTTTTGTTTGGGGAAAATTTCCCGCTTCCAAATATAAAATAAATACAAAATGTCGTCGTCGTCTGTTCAAAGTACAGTTTGTGACCGGTTTTAATTTGCATTTTGGCAATCTGCCAAGGGTTTGGCATGGCGCAGTTCCAATATTGCAGAATGTCACGGTTGTGCACTGTAATGTGCGATGATTAAAGTGCAAATCGCGTCTCCGTTTCGAAATTTAAATTTTAAAACCGCGCGCGCTTTTGTCTGACCAAATTAATGTTATGCAGAAACACACTGTTCGACATCACATCATACGGGCGAAAGTTTAATTCAATTTGGAAAGTGCATTCGAAAAGCATTCCGCTTTGGACAGGGGATTGCTGAATCTCTTGAGCCCTTGATCATAAATTTAAACTCAAGTGACGTCTCATTGAACGGAACAAGTTGGAAAGTTGAAGTGTTCACTTAGTTTCTGGTTAGGTAAAAATTTTACCAACTGAAATCGATAAAAATATAATGGGTTTATTCACAGTTTATTTCATATTATATAAAATTATCACAAAAAAATATCAAAACATGTTTATTATAAAAAACATAGTCTTTTTCATATTTTTGAGAGGTTTGACGATACAGTCATTATTAAATGGATACCTTTTCTTTTATACATAAATATATTGTTCAAAACTTATCTTAAAAACAATTGACGTATATATTTTTTTATTTAACAATCATCTCTATAAGATATGAATGTCAGATATTATTAAAAGTTTACCTTACATACAAAGTTTATAAGCTTTACATTTCTGACTTTATAAGAGATTCTAAAGCAATCTCTGAAATTTGTGTATATTTATCAAATTATATATCTTTAAAAGTTATTTCATTTTAACAGTGGTGATGTGAAATTGTAACATAAAGCAATTCTAAAGTTTGAACATTTCCAGATGTCTGTGGCATTGGTAACAGGAGGTGCTTCTGGATTGGGGTTAGCTACAGTGAAACGCTTTTTAAAATCCAATCGAAAAGTCGTTATATTTGATTTAGAATCTTCCAATGGATCGGAAGTTGCCCAAACGTTGGGTTACGATGTTTTATTTGTTCCTTGTGATGTGAGTATATTTTTTTCTAAATTTAATATATAATTTTATTCATACTCAATTACTTTTGAATTAAATTTTGAGAATTTGAAAGTAATTGTTTTAGAATTTTTATTGTATAAAATTGATATTATGGCACTAAAATTTTTTATGTCAAAGACGATTTTACAGCAATGATTCAAAGAATTCTTAGCAGTTGTCCTTTTTCATTATTAACAAAATGTGACCTCCAGGAAAGAAATCCATCGAATTGAGCAAATTTTTATGTTATTTGTTCTGTTCCAAATTTAACGATATTAACGGGAAATTTAAAATTAGAATATTTAATGAAATACGTATACGTAAACTAAGTGCAAGAGAGTGAAAAAAGATCTTATTATTGCTCTATCATTCCGAAAGTATGTGACAGAGAACAAAATTTTAAATTTGAGTTTTAAAGAACGATGATTATTTTAGATTTTTTTTATTAATTTACTAAAAATGCATAAAATCTGGCATACAACACGATCGACAAGCATTATTTAGTATAATTATATTATTAGTAAACACTCGATATATCGTAACGTTACATAAATCTTTATTTAATAATTGTTCTACACCATGTACAACGGTCACTCAAAATTTTAGTTTTATTTTAACACGATACAAATACTACTACACAAATCAATAATTGTAAATTAATTTTTTTTAAATTCAAATTTCACTATAAAATCTGATAATTATCATTATTTGATTGAGGGCATATTGTCCAATTTCTGTGTAAACAGTATTTTAAAGACAGAAGTTAAATTAATTCATTGAATTTAACTTTGAATCGCCAAATGCCGAAATTTCAAATTCAGATTTTTATTAGTTTCAAAACTGCCACCAGTTGGTGAACGCGTCGCCGATTTACAAAAAACAGTCACTAACAAATTAAAAAAAGTTATAGTAAGAAATATTAGTCGTAAACCGTCTCGAAAGACATAGTAAAATAATTAATGTAATTATTAAAATTTTATTGGAATTTTGCTTGAATTCGTTTATATTTGTACACGAAACCAATATTATTGCAAATAAATGGATTTAAATTAAAATTTTGGTAAAACTCAAATTTTAAGAAGGTTCACTATAAAATCTGATAACTGCCATTATTTTATTGATGGCATATTTTCCGTATTCTATGTGCACAGTATTTTAGAGAAAAATTACCATTTTAAATTTAATTCACTCGTCAGACTCGAGTTTAAAAATTTGCCACTAGTTCGCGAACGTGTCAATTTGGAAATTTTCAGTCACAATACATTTAAAACGAAAAGAACGTGAAAGAGACAGTCAGCTTTTATATGAAATTATCATGTCGTGCTTTTAGCTGGCGCGGCACTACTATACATATATGCCTTTTATAATAAATTTTATTTACGGATTTGTATTTGCCATTATTTAAAACAAATTCTCTTTCAGGTCAGTGACGATGATCAAGTGGAAAAAGCATTTCAAATAATACGAGAGAAATTTGGACGCCTGGACATTTGTGTTAATTGTGCTGGAATAACTTTAGTATCCCTGGTTTATGACCCAATTTGCAAAACTCCAGATAATATGGATACTTTCAGAAGAGTCTTAAATGTCAATCTGTGTGGTACTTATAACGTAATCCGGATGGCAGTGGCTTTAATGGCGGAGAATAATCCAGACTCTGATGGACAGAGAGGAGTCATAATCAACACATCATCCCTGATGGCCTTCGAAAGTTTCACCCCAACTGTTGCTTATTCAACTTCAAAAAGTGCCGTGGCAGGATTGACTCTGCCATTGGCTAGAGAATTGGGAAACCTAGGGATTAGAGTTGTGGCAATTGCTCCCGGAATTATGGACACTCCTATGGCTAGAATTTTACCTAAAGAATCTGTGCAACGTCTAATTGAAATGACTCCTTTTCCAAAGAGGCTTGGAAAACCAGAAGAATTTACCGAACTTTGTGAAATTATTGTAAAAAATAAATTTATTAATGCCACCATCATAAGATTAGACGGTGGGACTAGGCTGATTAATTCTCCTTTGCTGTAATATAATGTAGTATTTGATATGATTATGGATGATATGATATGGCCATAATATTTTATTTAAACTGAATTTTTTTTATCACAACTAAAATCAATTTTTAAATTAAAAAAACATTTTTCAAATTATTTATAAGACTTTTTCTATGAATTTTTATGGATATTGTCTAACAAATCTTAGAATTTTATTATAAAACATTGTGTTTTTATTTTATAAATATAAACGAATAAATAAAATGGGTTACGTGCAAATAATAGGTCAATAAGATAAGCCATTATTAGACACCAAAGAGACAGACGTAGCAACTAGCGATCATTTCAATAAAGACCTGTGTGTTCAATAATTCTTCTCGAGCATGTTTTATATAACATTTTATGCATTCTTGATAAATTGAAATAAAAATCTTAAAAAAAACCATCGTTTTTTTTAAAATTTCAATTAAATTTTTAAACATCTGTTAAGTCAATAAAAAAATACTTTGACAGAAGACATATTAGTAATAAGGTAAAAACTGCAACTTGTGTGACTGTTAAATCATGAATATCATGAATTAACTATATAAGTAAAAATGGTCGCAAAAGTGATTTTGTATGTTACAAGAGATTAACGTTGAATATTTAGAAGAATAAAAATCTATTTTATATTTTTGTTACTGAAATATAACAAAAACGAAAACGTATGAAATTTTAAAGATAAATATAAATTTTTAATTGCGAAAATTAGTTGAGAAATTCATAGAACTTAGAATGCAACTTGTAGGTAACGAGTATTTTGGCGGTCTCGGTCAAGTTTTCACCCGAACAGTAAATTAATAACATAACATAACATAACATAACATAACATAACATAACATAACATAACATAACATAACATAACATAACATAACATAACATAACATAACATAACATAACATAACATAACATAACATAACATAACATAACATAACATAACATAACATAACATAACATAACATAACATAACATAACATAACATAACATAACATAACATAACATAACATAACATAACATAACATAACATAACATAACATAACATAACATAACATAACATAACATAACATAACATAACATAACATAACATAACATAACATAACATAACATAACATAACATAACATAACATAACATAACATAACATAACATAACATAACATAACATTCCACGGCGCCCCAGGGTGCCACGGCACACAGTTTGGGAACCTCTGCTCTAGATATAAGAAGGATATTAAGGTTTATTTGCAGTTTTCATACAAAAACTATGACAGTTGTCCAGTAAGGACTCATTTTCGCTTTATTGATAAACAAATTGATTATTTTGAAACCTCACCCTGCTGTTGGTAATTAAAATATAATTTTAAATATTAATTAATATATTTAATACACAAAATACTGAATTTTCAGTTAATTTAAAGATTATTAAATTCTTATGAAAAATTTACATGGGCAACAAAAAGCCCGACTGTAACGGTATTTTGCAATATTTTCTAATCTCTACGGCAGTAAATCTCGTTTGCGCGGTTGCTTTTTGTATTAATTCCATTTCCTAACTAATTAAAATATGTAAAAACTGGTCTATAAAGCGGCCATAAATGATGTGGTTTTTCTTTATATATTTTTTGCTCAACGAATTCCGTTCTCTTACTTATAAAAGCGTTTCTGGCGAAAATTTCAGATTCCTAAATTAGCTGTTAAAATGGTAAAGTGAAATATTAAGTGAAGAGAATAAATTCAAGATATTTGGAATTTTTGTAGGTGTCTGTTGCATTGGTATCTGGAGGAGCTTCTGGACTGGGTTTGGCTACAGTGAAGAGGTTCTTGAATTCCGGTCGAAAAGTCGTTATTTTAGATTTGGAATCCTCAAATGGAGCTAAAGTGGTGGAAGAGCTCGGTGGCGATGTTCTGTTTCTGCCTTGTGATGTAAGTTGAATCTGTTTAAATTGCAAAAATAATTGCATGTTGAAGTTTTGATTTCGGAAATGAAGACAAAGTTTGTGGATTTCAAATGTTAGTCAGAGCTTGCGAATAAATGTACAATTTAATAAGAATACACACGGCAATTTGTATTTAAAATACGTATATTCTTTTTTAAGTTGTTTCATAATGTAAAAGTTAAATCAACTTTGAATTTATTCAAATAAAAATCATTAATAATAACTTTGATAATAATGAATATCAAGTACTTTGGTGGAAACGAAAATTGGTTGATTAATTACATTTTTTTGTTGAAAACAATGTTTAATATATTAAATATTTTTATTTATTTATATCTGCCTCTGTGTCCTAGCGGTTAGCACCCTGGACACATCAAATCCCGGGCGGTTATTTTTCTAGCGCGAAAAAGTTTCCATTTGTGTATATCAATAACATTGCGAAATAATATTCATATCGAATTATAAATAAGTAATGGTGCAAAAAAATAAATAAAATAGGCGGATTGGCTGGATCCGTTTACAACCGGTCTAGATGTTATTTATATAAANGATCAAATCCTGGGCGGATATCTTTCTAGCGCGAAAAAAGTTTCCATTTGTGTATATCAATAACATTGCGAAATAATATTCATATCGAATTATAAATAAGTAATGGTGCAAAAAAATAAATAAAATAGGCGGATTGGCTGGATCCGTTTACAACCGGTCTAGATGTTATTTATATAAATATAAAATTCATAAAAAGTCATCACTTTTAATACAGAAACACAGATGAACCCTACCAAAAATTGTCATTTTATTCATTTTGTAGTGCAATCTGCGCAATAAAATGTACAATAATTTTAATAAATATATTGTAGATTATTAAACTTTTCAATTGTGAGTGCTTTTGATGTTATTTTTGAAGATTATATACAATTTTATTCAAAAATGCTTGAAACCCAATTTTTCCTCGTATTTATCAATAAAACTATATTTAGAAATAAAATTAATACTGTTGTAATGCCTTTTTATACAAAAGGAATAGAATATCAATAGTTTCTATTACTTAAAACCCGAAAAAAGCAACAGTAACCCACCAAAAACGGCAGTGTATTCAACTTTCTGCAACGTTTTTCCAGGGGCCAAAATGATTTTTGTTTTCTAGAAGTAGCTGTGAAAAAACCTAATAAATTTTTTTCATACTAATACTCTCAATGAACTCATTAACCCTATTGCTAAAGGAATTTTTCAAATTATGGAAAATACCAGAGATATTGTTGGTTGAATTCAATAAAATGACTGTATTCAACTTCTTGCAACGGAGTGTATATACAAAAATACAAGGCTTAAAGAAAGAATCTTTAGTTAAGCCTTGTATTTGTATAAAATGTACTCGTGACGGTGAGCCCCAATATATCAATGAAGTATTTTTTTATGATATTGCTTTTGCGTGTAATTTATTCATTAAACTTTATATCACTCACTAAAAATAGTCTTATCGTAAAAGAGTTTAAGTTTTAGCTTCTATAAATAATGAAATACGCCATTGAAGTGTCAAATAAACAAAAAAAATATGAAGAAATTCCTAATGTTTTTTGTGTTGAATTGAATAAAAAGTGTTTGATGATATATTTTTGTTTTATCCCTCATAGTTTTTTTTCTTCTTTTATTAAGCATAATTAATGAAATTCATTTAAATTTTAATAATATATTATAATTAAATGTAATTTTCTTATAGTAAAATGATGGTTTAATAATTAAACATGGTCTTAAATTTCAGGTATCCAAAGACGAACAAGTAGAGGGAGCATTTAAAATAATTCGAAAGAAATTGGGACGATTAGATATTTGCGTAAACTGTGCTGGATTATCAATGGTGTCTTTGGTTTATAATCCCGTTACTAAGTCTCCGGATACCATGGATACGTTCAGAAAGTTGATAGATGTCAATGTTTGTGGGACTTACAACGTGATTCGCATGGCAGTTGCTTTAATGGCTGAGAATAATCCAGACGATGATGGACAGAGGGGAGTTATAATCAACACATCGTCTTTGATGGCCTTTGAAAGCTCCACGCCTTCAGTGCCCTATTCGACTTCTAAAAGTGCCGTCTCTGGAATGACTTTACCATTGGCTAGGGAACTGGGAAACCTGGGGATAAGAGTCGTTGCAATAGCACCTGGAGTTATGGACACTCCTATGACATCCAATTTTGGCATTGAGCTTGCTATGCGAATGGTTGAAACCAGCCCATTTCCAAAGCGATTGGGAAAACCCGAGGAATTCGCAAATCTGTGCAAATCTATTGTTGATAACCGATTCATTAATGCCACCGTCATCCGATTAGATAGTGGACTAAGAATGCCCAATCAGTCTTTGCTCTAATAGAATAATTTTTATCAGTGATGGGGTAATATAGAAAATTATAACCAACAAGGTAATAGTTCTTAACACATGTCAAATATTTTTTTAAAATTACTTTAATATTTTGTAACAAAGGTGATAATTGAACTAAACCGACAAAATATCATTACCAACAAGTTGCGTAATACGTTTAGTGCAGTTAAATTTTTTTATTTATTCGAAAATAAAAATTAATATTTGTTTTTTGAATTTCATACAAAGTCGTCAATGACTGTTATATTTTAGTAGCATTTTTTTATATAAAATTTTTTATAGGCAATAATTAAATATATATTATTTGAAACTTCTTACATCATTTTGTTAATCTAATTGGGATGTACTTTGAAAATAAAATAAATTAATTGTGTTAAAGAATTGTTTTCAAAACAACACATAGCACTTATTATAAATACAAGATAGTGACTTACTCAAAAATTTTCTCAAAATATTATAAGTTAGGAAAGGTAAAGTATTCTAGCAGTTTAAGTATTGCTGTCATGTTTGAATCATGTATTTAAGAAACAGGATATCTTCAGTGATTTAAAATGCCTGCACAAAGTTTATTACTATCAAAATAATTTCCAATTTCTTGTCCAAAGCGTAAAGAGATAAAATAAAAAATGCTACGATTTTAGTTACTTGCTCATTTAAAAACAGTTTTTGTGCTGTTTGTCTAAAAAAAATTTCATTCATTTGTAAGACATATGTATATTTTTTTTCTCGACTGGATACTGACTACCTTATTAGCTCTCAACACTATCACTGCTGAATATGAATTCTGTTTAAAACCTATACTTGGAGCTCGCCGTTTCATCTTCAGTGTTTTGTAAATTTCATACCCATTATATACTCAACTCCTCATACTAAAAAGACAAAACCTCTTTTCTTCTTTTCGTCTTCTATTTTTAAATGTTTATTAAAAATTGGTAACAGTTTTTTTAATTAAAATTTTTCGTACAAAATTTGAATCTGACATTTTGTTTGTTCACAACATTTTATTATTAGCAAATATTCGTGTACAATGGTTTAATTTCATCAACGAATAATTTGCAAAACATAATTAATTATTCAAAATGTCAAGATTGAATCAAAACATGTTTTTTTAAGAAATTGAAATAAATGTTAAATACATTATCAAATTTGATCTGAAGGTACTTTGGGTTTGTTTTGATTAACAAATTTAATTATCAAGCTTAAAATGCCCTTAATTATTAAAGTATTAATCGAAATAAAATCAGATTAAATGTCAAACCATCTGGATTTCTTTATTTGTGAAAGAAAACAACATTTTAGGTAATGTTATGCTTGTTATTAGTTTAGTGTTGTTAATTATTTTTAAATAAGAACAAAACATAAAACATTGGTTATAGTAAACAATTCAAGTGAGTTTCTTTTTAGACGACACAATAACCGTGTCCGGCTGGGTCTATTGAACTAGTTTTACATAGTCAAAGTTATCAAATGCCCTATCTATTCATTTGCCAATCTTTCACAATTGACAATTGAATATCATTTCAACGGATCATTATTTGTTATGATGTGATTAGCACAAGGTAAGCATTGAAAAGAAATTCATCCCACTCTCCGAGGGGCAAATTTTTCCATTTTTGTACTCTCTCTTGGGCCAGTTGAGTTGATGTAAATTTTAAGCTCTCTCCACCAAGTGGAGATGAAGTTAATGTGGAGTTAAGTTCACTCCGGGGCGGGCACTTTTCGATTGATGAAGTTTGTTCAATAATACGAAAGTCTTCGATCAAAATATCAAAGGAGTAAGAGAAAAGTCGCTTTGATTCTTCACCCAGACTTAGCATCAAGAACAAATGATTCTATATAGATATATACGTATATTTATTAACAGGTTTTGCCGACCGCGGAAGAACACACGAAGAAGACCATCCCTTTCATAACTTTCATCAGTATCCATTAAAGAGTAGTCTCTGAGTACGTGTAACGTCTATTTGCTTTTGCTCGTCAAAATTTGCGTTTTTAACTAATTTAGATGAGTAATATTAACCTCAAAACTGAAAAAATCAATTCTAGGACTTCTAACAGTTGTCAAGTGCTATAACGAAACCGTATATTTTATATATTTTTACAAAATTCTTTAAAATTCCATCCACAAAAGTCAAGGAAAATTAGCCTACTGGACCAAACATCAAAATTATTCGTCTGAACATGGAACTAGATTCAAAAGTAAATTCTGAAGCTTAAATTTCCCTGGAAAAAAATAACCACAATTATGATGATTTGGACCTAAATAAGAGAGAGCGTGTTCCTGAATTCGACCAGAAGTTTTGCTGTGTTAATCTGCAGAATGGACATTACAAATCTCCCCAGGTTGTATGACTAAAACATTCCAACATTTTCCAATCACCCGTCTCTGTTGGAGGGCGGTTTTAGCAGCCATCATATCCCCAAGCAGACTGATGGATGATTGGATGAAGATTTTTATTTTGCCTTGACATATTGCTGTAATTGTATTGATTTTTTATACGATGATAATCAGTATCCATTTATTGAGTGGCAGCATAAGGAATACTATTGATGATAGTAATAGTTCGACAATTACGGCCCTTGATATTATTTTTTGTAGATGAATTTAAACAAATACTTATCACCGAATGTTGTTAGTGAAAACTAGTAATGAATTTTGTACAAAAAAATTATGGTCTGATCTGACCTCTAACCGTGTTGATTTCTGTGATAACGCTTTAACCAACTGAGCTACCCAGGGCACAAATAAGATTATTTGGTATTAAAGGACGATTAAATCTAAAATTCTTCTTTAGGAGTAACAACAATCATATATTGTCAAAAGTTTTTCATAAAGGAAATTATTTATATTACTTATTTATATGGTCACAATGAATGTTTTTACACACTTGCTGGCACATTATATACGGAATCACAACAAGTATATTACTCGAACTTTGTTAATTATATTAACCTGTGAAATATTCACTTATAAAAGTAACAACATATCTCGTAATTAAATACTAATGGTGAGGAAAATTAACCAGGATATGAAGAAAGTAATATTGTGGTACTTTATAGGTAGTAATTATAAAGTTTTAATGAAAATAAACAGGATTTCACTCATCATCTGGTAATTACCATTGCATGTAGAGCTCTTGATACAATTTGTTACAATGTGGATTATTAATTATTAACAAGCAAGAAACTGGAAAGTGGTCCCGCAACAGCACCATTTAAAAGTGGTCTTGTTTGAAGTCCTCAAACAGAAGGGAGCAATAACTCAAATCACTCAGCTGTAATTAACTTTAATTTTCTCAGGAGATCTTAATTACAGTTAATTATCAACCCCGAGCATCTCGTAAACGACTACAATAGAGCAAAATCTGTGGTTTGGATCGAGTTCCGGTCCATTACCAAGAATTTCGGCAATCTTGAATTAATGAATGAGTCGTTAAAATAATTGTATTTAGATTTGAATCAATGCTGAAATATTTTGACAATAATTTATCAAAAAGCCAACGTATTTTAACAATAAGATCGCCCAGATTTTGATTGTCGTTGTAGTTGTGCGACATTCGACATTTCGAATTCTGAATAATAATAATGATGTTGGACAATTTTGTAATTGATAGTTGTAAGATGTTTTGGACCTAGTGAAGAACAGACACCCCAAACCTGAGTAGCCCACCGTACCTGAACGTTGATATTGGTAAACACATTTAAAATTGATAGATACGAGTTTTTAAAGATTGAATTAGTAATATTAACACAACTAAATATGGATAAATTATTGAAATAATTAAAATATAAAAGTTAAAGTTATTTTAACTGTAACTTATTAATAAAATATCGTAGTTAAAGGGTCAATTTTAGATGACACATTCATTCGATAAACTCTACTTGATGAAATACAAATATTGATCAATTTACAAGAAAATTGGTTTAGCGATTATTTGAAATAATTGTTCGTTTATAATTTTGAAACTCTTCTAAGAAAAAAAATAATCAGTTTTCTCAAAGAAGACATAAAAAACAAATTTGTAAAAGGATGACAATTAACACAAACTATAATAAAAAAATACATAAAAATACACTGAAAACAAATAGTCACCGAAATGTCGCAAAACCCGTTGGTTGAGGTTGCGACCCCCCACGTTCCTTATAGGAATTGAAAGGGATAATTTATTTTTTTTTTATAATAAATGTAGAAATGTGATTTTTTCAGAAGTTTTTGGATTCATACAGTTTCTGAAACTTTTCTTTCAATATCTCCTTTATTCTTTTTATTTACGAGTATATAAGAAAAAGACCGGTCTCGTAGCTGATGTGGTAACGCATCAGGCTGCCTACTCGGAGGCCATGGGTTCGATTCCTGGGCTGGTGGGATTGACTGGGTCCTTTTTCACCTGGATCTAGGTGTTATTAATTGACTAATAATACACCCAAAACAAATAGTCATGAAAAGTCTAAGCCCGTTGGTTGAGGTTTAGACTCCCCATGTTCCTTACAGGACTAGAAAGGTAAAAAAATAATAGAAAAATACTTTTTAATTTTATCATGGCATTCTTTGGGAGTATGAATGGCTAAAGTTTGTGGTATAAGATTAATAGCGGCTAATTCTGGTGTCATGTATGGACCACCAGCCAATACTGACAATAATTTTAAGCAACAACAAATATTGTAAGATTATCACAAGATCAGTTAGAAAGGAGACGCAGGACTGCTCGGTCGTAGTAATAAATTAGGTTAAACTTTAAACTTTTTTTTTTTAAATATGCCGTGTAGTCACTTACAGTAAATGACATTAAAACAGTAAAGTGAATCAGTAAATGGTAAATGATCAACAAGCATCACCACACCTTCGTAGGTATTGAGACCATACTGGAAAGCAAAGATCGGAGTTGTATAATTTCAACTACTTTAGAAAGGTGAAGGTGAAGTTATTTGAATAACAATGTTGTTTTTTTTATTAGTTACTATTTTTGCATTGTGTTTGTTACAAAACTCGGTAAGAGGAAATACATACAGAAATTTCAATTATTATAATTTAATTTTTTTAAACAGTTAAATTTGTTTGGAATGTGTGATTTAAAGGTTTTCTTTATTATGAGCAATGTTTAGTTGCGCATCGAGGGAGTGCAATTTTACGAATACATAAACCTGATTTTTCAATTTAAAAAATAGCTATTTTGTTAATTACAATTAAAAATTCAAAGTTTATTCGTAATTCTGGGCAACATATCTTTTAATAGGAATTTAAGGCCAAGTTCTTTGTAATTTTTCCTACGGTTTTGATAGTCAGAATCGCCAAGTTAAATGTAGTAAGCCAGTTAGCCGGTTTGGCGAAGTTGGTTGAAGCGCAGTCACAGAATTTAATTCAAAGTGCCCAGATTCAAGTCCTGATCAAGCAATAATTTGTGTCTAAGGAAATTCATTACTAATTTCAATTAACAATATTCTAAAATAGGTACAGCGCGTATTACGTCTATAAACGCATTAAATAATCCATTGATGGGGGTAGTAAGACAATCCGAAATATTTCAAGAATATTTCAAAAATAGATTACAACGTCAGTAGCTCTCTTCGAAAACTCTAATTTCAAAAAATGAGAAAATAGTATGAAAAGTTGTCGAAATTAGAAAAAGTAATGATGAATATAAGAAGCTGTTCTTATTGTGCATCTCCAAATACCAATATTGACATAATAGTTCAGCTAATAAAGTCACAGAATCGGATAATATTTACTGACATAGGGGTTTTATAGACTATTACGCGCCGTATCTAACAAACGGTTCGATGTATTTAAACAAAATTATGCTATTTTAAAGTTAAATAAATTCCCTACACTTCGTCCATACATCGGGTTTTTTTTTATCTCTATTGAGGTGATCCCGCACTTTGACCTGAAGATCTATTGTGCTCCCTCTTATATCTCTTGCCCTCCGCAGTTGGGCGTATTGCCCTTAGAACAAACATTAATCTCTGCGAAGGTCTATCTCTAACCAATTGGTTTGCGCAATCAAATTT